>MU754579.1:40024-63833 GCA_026770625.1 Nicotiana glauca | reverse complement strand
CTTGTAGTAAGAATCTTGAGAATCCCCACTTGTGGTGTTCTTGATAAATTCAAGGATTTGAATGAAATTCTAAAGATTTTCAAGATTAATCCTTGTTAATATAAGTGTTTAAGAGTAGTAATCAACTCAAAATACTCCAACAATCTTACCTTGGATCATAGGGATGAAGTTCGGGACAAAATCCCCTTGAGAGAGCAAGCCATTGCTCCAAAAATGGATTTGGAACCCTCTAGGCCAGTCTTGGGGTATTAAAACCTTCCAGACGCGTGAACTTTCGCAAAGTTCGCACGTTGTTCATGCGTCAGAGGCAGAATACTCAGCAAAACGCGCGAACTTTCAAAGTTCGCGCGAAGTTCGCGCGAGTGACACCTGCCCAGTAAAATATTTATAACTTTCTGTATACACCTCCAAATGATGAACGGTTTGTTGAGTTGGAAACTAGACTCAAAGGGATTTAATTTGGTAGGTTGTGCCTCACATAACTCCTTATATAACTGGAGATATGATCGTTCAAAGTGAGGTCTTGTGCGCACTCATTTACAGATTTCGTCTAATATGCAATTTTCCAACTTGGCTTTGACTTAGGCCTCTCCTTAGACCCCAAATCACTTATAATAACACTTATACAATTATTACCATATCCAATTGATATCCACAATATCATAAATCCTTATTTGCACACGAATTAAAATAATTTAGCCTACCTTGGCACGACGAAATCTTGAATTACTTGGAAAATTTTTTTTCGGGGCCTTACATCATGTTTGCCTCCACACTTAAGCAATAGATGCACACAAGATAAGTTTTCTCGTTAGGAAATCCAGAATTAAGAACCTTAAGCCCTAGATACATGATTTCTTCATGACAAGGCATCAAAGCATACAAACAGTTTCAGAGGCCAGGTGGCACTCATAGACAGGATTATACACACTGATTATCAGGATTACAAGTTTCCAGTTATTAAACCTGTTGTGTCTAGGTGACTTGAGCAGTAAGGAGTAATGAAGACTATTGGGAGGATCCCAGAATTACCCTATGCTTGCTGGAAGTGGCATAAACAAGCAGTAAGCATTGTTTTAGAGGTCCATAATAGAACGAATAATTATACCCTATTGGCAGGGTCTCAAACAATTGACGCTTGGAACTCATTTTATTATTATACTTAGTCCTACAAGCATGCTTTCTAGTGAACAGTACGATACAATAGAAAATGAAGTGATCAAAATCGTATAGGCATGATTTCTAGTGATCAGTGCAATAGAGTAGCAAATGGAAGGATCAAAATCCTATAGGCAATTATTTCTAGTGATCAGTGCGATATAATAGCAAATGAAGTGATCAAAATCCTATACGCATGGTTTCTAGTGAATTGTAAGAAAGTTCACTCACATTTATTCCTATAGGAAGGTTTTCTAGTAACACGTAGTAGTAAGGATAATTTCAGCATTTGAATTCATGTTTGCTAGCCGACAATGTGTGTTTGTGTATGCTTCTCTAATGACATAATTTCTACAGTGCTCATATAGGTCGAATGAAACATATAATAAGTGAATCAATGAGTCTTATAGGCATATTATCTACCCCATTTTCATGCAAACATTAAAAATCTACCCATTCCCCATTTTTACTAACACCCCAATTATTATTACAAAAGTTATTACAGGCCCACTAACGAATAAGATTACAAATATTATATAAATAATGACAATAGGCCCAAAGAAATACCCAACACGTCCGGGCCTTCAGCAATTCTTATACAGCTTACCCAGATTTCCAACAAGGAGCCACATTTGTCAACACAACCCAGACATAGAAGAGCTCAAAGCAAAATCACACAACCATATTTCCAAGCATTGAATCACTTAAACCAACCAACATATAATAGGAAGAAAGGGTTGGGTGGGATAGTTCAGGTTTCAGGGAGTGACTAAAGACCCAGATCCTAGTGTGTTAGAGCTCATAAGGGTCTCAAATGGAACCCGAGCAGTGCTCACACTAAGAAGGACAGTAATAATGGCCTTAGTAGCCTTGGCTTTCGGTAGGCTAAGAATGAGAAGTTCAGAACAGTATAAGTAACAAATAAGGGAGAGTGGACAATGATTGAGGGACAGAAGTTGGGGGGATACACTTATAAACTAAAGTAGACATAGCCAAGTTGAGCATACAGAGCAATTAATCAAGCAGGTAACAGGACTTAGAAACCGGTTCAGCAGAATTTCAACACTTAACAAAGTAGCACAAAACATTCACATATTGAAAGAGTTAGGGGAGAAACAAGTTTTCGAGATTTGACAGAAGTTATCATGAACAGATAGACAATACTAAACAAGTTGAAACCTACGATGTCCAAATTATGCTAAGTGTACATCCAAGTGTCATAAGACAAACATGTTAACTCTCATCAGGGAGCAAGACTACATTGAGACATAATAGGGAACACACATTATGACAAGCCAAGTAATCACTGAAGTAATAGGAAATCATGTGAGCCAAAGACATATTGAGGGGAATATTAGCATAGAAGCAAAATCATATTCATTAGAAAGGACTTATCAAAAATTATAACACATTACATATGCAAGATTATCACTAAAGAGATTCAGAATAGAGTGGAAAGTAGCTCATGTCAAATAGCACATGTAAGTATTCTAGCATTGACACGACAGACTAATTAACTAAAGAACGTCCAAGTTATGTTAGAGATTCACCCTAATATCATGAAGCAGTTCAAACAAATGGAGATGACTGTTCTAAAATCTCAAATAGTCACTAAAGGGGTATGAGATCAAGTAAGCAAGTTGAGTCACAAAATAGCAGAGGAACATGTCATAATTAACACATGAAGTTCTAACACAAGTGTGAAGCATTCATTATAGAGAATCAGGACAAAGCAAGTAAGCATATATATGAACATTCAGGCACCAACACACTAGTTAAACGAGCTTAAGGCGGTCAGATTATCCAAATTAGACTTAAACAATCTCAAAACTAGCAGTGTCAGGAGGAGTTAAATGCTAAAGTGACTTAAAACAAGTGAAAGTTAACAGAGTCATGCATAAAAGTAACTCAGAAACACATTAAGCCATGGATTTCAAATGTGAGAACTCATGCAAATCAAAGACACATAAGGATGAAATTTCTAAACTCAAGTGGCTTACTAGTTAAACGGACAAAAATAAGGAAAGATCCACAAAAACCCAGAACCTCAAAGCATCAAAGTTCCCAAGAGCTTCGAAAAAACCCCGGGCAATGCTCGCATCAAGAGAAAGTTCAAACAATAGACTCTCAGTGGCCTTGGCTTTCACCCGACCAAAACAAAGTACAAAACAAGGTAATGAAGGAATAACATAACAAAACTTCAAATTTTTGTGAGACTATATCAATTAAAGTCCTCCTCAAAAAGAGGAATGAAGAGGGGTTTATATATTGGTAAAATTGGATGAACACACAAGGAAAATAACTGATTAAACATAGATAAGGAAAGAAATCAAGTAAAGATGGACGAAGATAAAAGGGAAAATCTTTCATGCAAGTCAGTAGAGTAACATGAAAGGAAAAGTATCAAACTCCAAACCCTAGTTAGGGTTTTAAACTCAAAATCGGCCAATTGGTTTGAAGGATCCAGTTCATCTCACATATATGGACAGGATATCATCCCAATATTCAAGATTGAGTCAATTCTAGTCCAATATAGAGGTGGTATTTGCCAAAATTAGGCAAATACCTAAGTAATACCTATATTGCGTAACTAGTACCCAAAGAATCCATATATGGTAAGCAAACAAAGGTCGAATCCCATTATTAGTGGGATTAAAAAAGGGAATAAAGGGGAGGCGACTAGGGTTTCAATGAAGAGGAGAAGAAAGAGCATGAAGGCGGCTGTAAAGAGACGAAATGTGTCTCTAGAGTTTAGGTGGGGAAGTAATTAAAAGCGGGGGACGAATAAGGACTGTTGATCTTGAAAGGTCAACAGCCGGGATTTAAAATGAATGGGGTGGGTCGGTTGAAATGGGTACCGACTCAGTTTTGTAAAGGGGTCATTTGGCTTTTGGGATAGGGGTCTGGGCTAAGGTATTGGGCCATTCTTGGTCAGAAAATTGATTTAAAATTGGGCCAGCCTTTGAACATACATAATTAGCTAAAATAATTAGTAAATGAGTAAAAAGTTTTTTTATGCACTAAAATTATTAAAAACAATGATTTAGCATTATAAAATGCTATTTTGAAACAAATAATATAAATAAAAGCTATTGTGTATGAATATAGGCTATTTCTTGCAAAGTTATGCAAATAACTTTTAAAGATGCTAATGTAATTATATGAATAAAGTAAAATATTTGAAACATATATTATAGGTGCAAATAATAATTTTAGGTAACTAATTCATCATAAAATAATTTCAAGGAGTAATTAATAATTATTCATGTAATTTAAATGTAGGAAAATCTATTCAAAAGCTCTAAAAATTATGTAAAACTATAAAAAGAAATTCTTGTATATTTGTAAACTAAGTAATGATGCAAAATTAATGTTTTGAAAGTATATATATATTGAGAAAATATGAGGGCAAAATTGGGTATCGAGCCAATCATTTCTCTATATAGTTTATGTTCAACACTTTTCCCTTCTTCATCAAGGTCTAGTTTGTTACAGTGGCAATGCGAGTGTCAATGGACTTAGAGGAGTCCATGTTGAGCTTCTTTAGTAGTTCCTTGATGTATTTCTATTGATGCATCATAGTTCCAGTAGGTGTTTGCTTGATTTGCAGCCCCAGGAAGAAGTTCAGTTCACCCATCATGCTCATTTAAAACTTATTTCCCATCATCTCAGCAAATTCCTTGCACATTGCTTAATTAGTAGCCCTAAAGATAATGTCATCTATATACACTTGCACAATCAAAATATTCTTGTCTTTGCTCATTAGATTTAGAGTGTTGTCCGCCTTTTCTCTTACAAAGTTGTTGGTTAAGAGGAATTTTAAGAGTCTTTCATACCAAGCTCTTGGAGCCTGTTTCAGTCCATAAAGAGCTTTATCTAGATTGAACATATAGTCAATAAATTCTTCACTTTCAAATCTAGGAGGTTATTTGACAAGCATTTCCTCTTTCAGATAACCATTTAAGAAGGCACTTTTTATATTCATTTGATACAAGGTGAACTCTATCTATGTATTAAAGGCTATCAGCATTCTTCTAGCTTTATTCTAGCTCCAGGTGCAAATGTCTCATCATAGTCAATGACCTCTTCTTGATTGTATCCCTGAACCACCAATCTGGCCTTGTTTCCTGTAATATTTCCTTGTTCATCTAGCTTGTTTCTGAACACCCATCCGTTACCTATGACAGATCTATTCTTGGGTCATTATACCAAGTGCCAGACCTTACTATTTTCTAACTGATTAAGTTCCTCTTGCATGACTATAATTCAGTCTGGATCCTTTAAAGCTTCCTTGGTGGTCTTAGGTTCACCTTGTGAGAGAAATGTTGTTAGTGCACATAGATTTCTCAGAGATGACCTGGTTTGCACTCCTGCATTTGTATTAGAGATGATGTTCTCAAGAGTATTTGAACTTTGATGTTTACATGGTTTGATCTGTATACCGATAGAAGAATCGCCAAAGGAGTGACCTAAAGGAACATGTTCATTAGGTGTGGCTTCATCAGTCTAGTTAGCAGTTAGACTAGTTCTCTCTTCTTCTTGTTCCTCATGATCACTATCATTTTACTAGTGGTCTCCGGATCCATCTTCATTTACAGATTCAAATTCCTTTGTAACTCCATCACCAGTGAGTCCTACGTCATAATCTTTATCATGCAGTCCTTTCTCGGCCAAATGGTTAGATTCATCAAAAATAACATAATATTTTCTTCTACACACATAGTTCTTTTATTAAAATCTTCGAAAAAGGGTCATATATATCTCTCTACTAGCTAAAACAAGCTAGATATGTCATCCGTTATACTATTTGATCAAAATTATCCATATCGTTCAAGTGTCTTGTTCAAAATAACCCTCTACCGTCAAATTCAAATTTTAAATTATAAAAAGTCATGTCAGAGTCCTATTGGCTAAACTAAATCCACTCCTCCTTTTTATTTAATTCAATCGACCCGCCCAAATAATCCGACCACCCGGAAAAAACCCTAAAAAACTGTACTTTCTCTCCAACGTCACCTTTTCCTTCTTTCTTCAGCAACTATAAAAGGATTTGTAGTTCTGAATTATAGTCATGCAACATTAAAACAACATTCTCTTTGAAATCCAAACTGATTAAGTTCCCATTTCAGTATAATCCAAATACCACCCGCTCCCATTTCAGTATATATCATACGTGGTAGGTGTACCACTCGCTCCCTTTTCAATATATCATGTGGTAGGCATACCACTCACTCCCATTTCATATCACTAGTGGTAGGCGTACCATCCGCTCCCAATTCATATCACTTGTGGTAGGCGTACCACCCGCTCCCAATTCATATCACTTGTGGTAGGCATACCACCCGCTCCCAATTCATTACAGCACAAGATCATAGAGAAATCCCAACAGGGGAATGAGGTAATATAATAAACTTCCCGGCAAGGGATCAGGACAATATAGTAAGTTTCCCGGCAACGGATCAAAGGATCAAATCAACTATCCCGACAAGGGAGATTCCATCTATAACCAAACGTATTCAATTTCTACTTAGCACAAATAATACCAAT
Source organism: Nicotiana glauca (assembly GCA_026770625.1). NCBI lineage: Eukaryota > Viridiplantae > Streptophyta > Magnoliopsida > Solanales > Solanaceae > Nicotiana > Nicotiana glauca. The sequence continues at coordinate 57,128 of MU754579.1, read as the reverse complement.
GCTCAGTCATAACAATTACTTGCTCGGTTTTAAAGATCCTCAACCAAGACTTCATAAGTACCATTTAAGAATGCAACGGCTTAGCAATTTATGACTCACGGTCTTGCTAGACACCAATGTATAGATACTCGTCACCATGCCTATACATCGTACTTGATCAATTAGCAAGTAAAAAAACAAGACCCACTCCTATTCCCTCAAGCTAGGGTTAAACCAAACACTTACCTCAAACTTCAACGGACAACTCAATTCTCAACAATTTTTTTCCCTCTCGAATTCGGCTCCAACTCGACCAAACCAATCGTTTTGAAGAAGAATTGCCTCTTGTGTTTTGGGTTTTGAAAAAAAGTAAAAAATGACAGAAAATTCCGACCTTTTATACCCTACTGAATGCTCAGGACGGACCCCGCAAAAGTACACCGTGGCCGCGCTGAGGGACTGGAAAAATGACCTTCTCAAAAACCACCCAGCGCGGACCACACTGATTTGGGGCGCGACCGTGCTGGGAATTAAACTAAATCCCCACTCTCTGAATCTCCCAGTGCGGACCGCACTTATATGGGACGCGGCCACATTGGTCGACCTAAACCACTAGCCCTCTGAATCTAGCGACGCAGGAACGCGCAGAAATGCACCGTGGCCGCGTGGCTTCCAGCGCGGACCGCACGGAGTTAACCACGGGTGCGATGGGGGTCTACAACTCCCTGAACCTGCAACAATCTGATATTTCTAGCCTAAGACCTCCCGAGACCTACTCAAAACTCACCCGATCCCTCAGGGCTCCAAACCAAACATACATATAAACTCAAAAACATACTACAGACTCATCCATGCGATCAAATCGCCCAAACAACATCATACATCATCAAATTAGGCTTCAAGACCCATGATTTCCTTCCAATTTCCATAAAACACCAAGTTTAGAGTTTTTAGTCCAAACCACGTCAAACGACGTCCAAATTCAACCAAAACTTTATAGAAAGTACTTAAACCATGTATAAGACTTGTATCGAGCGTCGGAACCAAAATACGAGCCCGATACCACAATCTTTTAATCAAATTTCATTTCTAATTTCCTTAATAATTTTAGAAAAACAATTTCACAGAAAAATTTATTTCTCGGGCTCTAGACCTCAGAATTTGACCCAGGCATATTCTCGAGTCCCATATTTTTCTACGGACCTTCCGGTACCGTCAAATCACGGGTCCGGGTCTGTTTACCAAAAATGTTGACCGAGGTCAAATATATCCATATTAATATCAAAATTTATCATTTTTCACACAAAATTCATATTTAAGCTTTCCGGTTACGCGCCCGGACTGCGCACACAAATCGAGGCAACCCCAAATAAGGTTCTCACAGCCTCAGAAGTATAGAGTGAGTTGGAACATAGGTGATGACCCTTTGGGTTGTCACATTCTCCACCTCTAAAACAACCGTTCATCCTCGAACAGACAAAAGAAAGAAGTACCAGAGTCGGGGAAAAGATAGGGATAACGGCTCCGCATATCAGACTCTGACTCCTAGGTCGATGCCTCAGGAGGCTGACATGTCCACTGAACATGAATAGAAGGAAAAGTCTTGGATCTCAACTGACGAACCTGCTTGTCTAGAATAGCTACCGGCTCCTCCTCATAGGACAAATCCTTGTCAAACTAGACAGTGCTGAAATCTAACACGTGGGCTGGATCGTAGTGATACCTTCGAAGCATGGATAGATGAAAAACTTAATGCACGACTGATAAGCTAGGCGGAAATGCAAGTATATAAGCCACCTCTCCCACTCGATCAAGAATCTCAAACCGACCAATGAATCTAGGGCTAAGCTTTCCCTTCTTCCCAATTCTCATCACATGCTTCATAGGTGACACTCGGATCAATACTTGCTCACCAACCATGAAAGCTACATCTCGAACCTTGCGATCTGCATCGCTCTTTTGCCTAGACTGAGCCAAACGAAGCCTATCCTGAATAATCTTGACCTTGTACAAGGCCTCCTGAACCAAATCTGTACCTATCAACCGAGCCTTTCCCGGCTCAAACCACCCAATCGGGGACCGATACCGCCTACCATATAAAGCCTCATAAGGAGCCATCTGGATGATCGACTAGTAGCTGTTGTTGTAGGAAAACTCCGCTAAAGGCAAGAACTGATCCCACGAACCTCCAAAGTCAATAACACAAGCCCGGAGCATATCCTCTAAAATCTGAATAGTCCGCTCGGACTGTCCATCTGTCTGAGGATGAAATGTTATGCTCAACTCAACCCATGAGCCCAACTCTCGCTGAACTGCACCCTAGAAGTGCGAGGTAAACTGCGTACCCTGGTACGAAATGATAGATACCGACACACCATGAAGGCGAACAATCTCCTGGATATAAATCTCAGCTAATCTCTCGGATGAATAGGAGATTGCCAAAGTAATGAAATATGCTGACTTGGTCAGCTTATCAACAATAACCCATATTGCATCTAACTTTTTCCGAGTCAATGGAAGTCCGCTAACGAAGTCCATAATGATCCTCTCCCACTTACACTTGGGAAGCTCAATCCTCTAAAATAAAACACCAGGCCTCTGATGCTCGTACTTAACATGCTGACAGTTCAAACACCGAACCACATATGTAACAATATCCTTCTTCATCCTACGCCACTAATAATGCTGCCGCAAGTCCTGATACATCTTCACGACGCCTGGGTGAATAGGGTACCGGGAACTGTGGTCCTCCTCTAAAATCAACTCTCGAAGTCCATCCACATTGGGTATGCAAACTCGCCCCTACAATCTCAAAACTCCATCTGCATCTAAGGTAATCTGCTGGGCACCTCCACACTCTCTCTAAGGACACACAAATGGGGGTTATCAAACTGTCGATCACGGATACGCTCCAATAATGAAGAATGGGTGACCGTGCAAGCTAACATGCGACTAGGCTTAGAAACATCCAGTCTGACGAACTGATTGGCTAGGACCTGAACATCCAAAGCAAGCAGCCTCTGACCGACTAGAATGTAAGCAAGACTGCCCATGCTGGCTGACTTCCTACTCAAAGCGTCAGCCACTACATTGGCCTTCCCCGGATGATATAAAATAGTGACATCATAATCCTTCAATAACTCCAACCACCTCCTCTGCTCAAATTTAACTCTTTCTGCTTGAACAAGTACTGAAGACTTTTGTGGTTGGTGAACACCTCACATGCCACTCCATACAAATAGTGCCTCAAAATCTTCAAGGCGTGGACAATAACCGCCAACTCTAAATCATGCACTGGATAGTTCTTCTCATGAATCTTCAACTGCCTCGAAGCATAGGCTATAACCTTGCCATCCTGCAACAATACTGCGCCAAGTTAAATACGGGAAGCATCACAATAAATAGTATACGGCCCTGATCCTGTGGGCAAAACCAACGCTGGTGCCGTAGTCAGAGCTGTCTTGAGCTTCTGAAAGCTCGCCTTACACTCATCTGACCATCTGAACTGGGCACCCTTCAGGGCCAATCTAGTCATCGGGGCTGCAATAGATGAAAAACCCTCCATAAACGACGGTATTAGCCTGCCAACCCCAAGAAACTCCGAATCTCTATCGCTGAGGCTAGTCTAGGACAGTTCTTGACTGCCTATATCTTCTTTGGGTCTACCTGAATACCCTCAGCTGAAACAACGTGACCCAAAAATGCTACCGAACTCAGCTTGAACTCACATTTGGAGAACTTGGCATTCAACTGACTATCGCTCATAGTTTGAAGAACCACTCTAAGGTGCTGCTCATGCTCCTCCCGGCTGCGGGAGTACACCAACCTATCATCAATAAAGACTATCACGAACATGTCCAAATATGGCCTGAATACTCGATTCATCAACTCCATGAATGCTGCGGGGGCATTGGTCAACCCAAATGACATAACCAAGAACTCATAATGCCCATACTGAGTATGGAAAGTTGTCTTAGGGACATCAGATGCCCTAATCCTCAACTGGTGGTAGCCAGATCTCAAGTCAATCTTGGAGAACACCCTGGCACCCTGAAGCTGGTCAAACAAATCATCAATCCTCGACAGTGGATACTTATTCTTAATTGTTACCTTATTCAATTGCCGGTAATCTATACAAATCTGCATTGACCCATCCTTCTTCTTGACGAATAACACTGGCGCGCCCCAAGGTGAAACAATGGGTCTAATGAAACCCTTATCTAAAAAATCCTGCAATTGGTCCTTTAACTCATTTAGCTCCGGCGGGGCCATGCGATACGGTGGGATAGAAACGGGCTGACTGCCCAGAGCCAAATCAATACAGAAATCGATATCCCTGTCAGGTGGCATACCCGTCAGGTCTGATGGGAAAACATCTGGGAACTCCCTCACAATAGACACATAATCTATAGGAGGAACCTCAGCACTGAAATCACGAACATACGCCAAACAGGCCAGACACCCCTTCTCGACCATACGTCGAGCCTTCACATACGAAATGACCCTACGGGCAGAATGACCTGAAGTTCCTCTCCACTCTAAGCGAGGCATACTCGGAAAAGCTCAAGTCAATGTCTTGGCATGGCAGTCCAAGAAAGCGTGATAGGGTGATAACCAATCCATACCTAGAATGATATCAAAGTCAACCATATCTATGAGCAACAAGTCTACGTGGGTCTCAAGACCCCCAATCACTGCAACACATGAATGATGGTCTTAGTCGACCACGATAGAGTCACCCACCGGTGTAGACACATACACAGGAATATCCAAAGCATCACTAGGCATGACCAAACATGGTGCGAAATAAGATGAAACATATGAATACGTAGACCCTGGATCATATAGTATCGAAACATCTCAATCACAAACCAGAACCGTACCTGTAATCACCGCATCTGAGGCCTCTGCCTCTAGCCTAGCCTGGAGAGCATAACAATGGGGCTGATCCCCACTACCCTGAGTTGTATCCCTAGGTCGATCTGCTGCTAGCTGACCTGCGCCCCTGGTGTCCTGAGGTCCACCTCTATGACCTCTGCCTCCACCTCTAGTACCTCTACCCCTGCCTCTAGCTGGCTGCGCGGCCTGTGGAACATCTAGTGCCTAAATCATAGGACGAGGACCCTGCTGCTGAGAACTGCTCGAAGCTCGAGGGCAATACCTAGCAATGTGCCTCATGTCCCCACAAGTGAAACAAGCCCTCGGTGGACGGCCCTGGAAAATCTGAAGCGGCTGCGCACTGATGGTAGCTGACGGTGCACTGAATGGCTGCTGATCAGAATGATGCCCACGGAAACCAAGATCACTTGGACCACCCTGAGAATCCGGGAGGGCTGACTAGAAGGGCCTAGAAGGCTGACCTCTATCATAAGAATCCCTACCTCCAGATGAGGCACCACTGAATCGACCTGTGTGACGGGGTCTCTTGTCTGCTCTATGACCACCCCTATAGAAATACTATCTCGATCCTTCGGGCCACGTTGGCCACCTCCTGAAAGTAATACCACTCCTTGCCTCTCTAGCCATCTGAAGACAAATAGCTGGACAAAACCATCAATAAATCTCCTTACCCTCTCCCTCTCAGTGGGGAGTATGACAAGAGCATGGCGAGCTAGATCAATGAACCTGGTGTCATACTGAGTGACCGTCATAAAACCCTGCTGGAGCCGCTCGAAGTGCCTCCGATAAGCATCCATCTGAGTAACGGGGAGAAACTTCTCCAGGAACAACTCTGAAAACTGATCCCAAGTCAGAGACAGCGACCCTGCTGGTCTGTCTAAACAGAAATCCCTCCACCAAGTCTTGGAGGATCCAGATAGGCAAAATGCAGCAAAATCAACTCCATTGGACTCAACAATGCCCATGTTCCGAAGAACCTCGTGGCAACTATATAAGAAATCCTAGGGGTCATTAGAAGAAGCACCGCTGAATGTAGTAGTGAAGAGCTTGGTGAACCTGTCCAGCCTCCACAAAGCATCTACGGACATAGCCGCGCCATCGCCGGTCTGAGCAACTACCCCCGGCTGAACTGCCATAACTGGCTGAACCACTAGAATCTGACCCTGGGGAACTACCTACTCCGGAGTACGGGCAACAGGAGTCTGGGCTCCTCCTCCAGCCTGAGAAGTGGCTGGTGCTACAGGGAGCAATCCTGATCATGTGACACTCTCCATGAGGCCCACCAACCGGACCAAAGCATCTTGAAGAACTGGGGTAACAATAAACCCCTTTGGGACCTGAGCTGGGCCCACCGGAAATGCTACGGTTGGGGCCGGAACCTCCTCGTCAATGTCAACCTGAGGCTCTACCACTGGTGCTGCTGCTCAGGGCTGAGCTCTTACCCTACCTCAGCCTCTAGCACAACCTCGTCCTCTACCCCTAACGGGAGCTGCCTGGGGCTCGGACTGCTGATCCATAGATGAGGAAGCACGTGTTCTCTCCATCTACGAGAAAATAGAGTAGACGTCCAATTAGAATTGAGAAACCAAACCGCACGATAAGGAAGAACAAATGAGAGATTTTTCCTAACTTGCAAGCCTCTAGGGGATAAGTAGAGACGTCTCCGTACCGATCCCTCAGACTCTACTAAGTTTGTTCGTGAGTTATGAGACCTATGTAACCTAGAGCTTTGATACCAACTTGTCACGAACCAGATTTCCCACCTTCGGGAGTTGTGATGGCGCCTACTATTAGGAGCTAGGCAATCCAACCATTTATTACCTCTTTTAGCAAACATCAACAATTTTATAAAACGAAACATGTAATAACATAAGCGGAAGTCTCAAATATAAAAACCTAGAAAAAAAAGTGGAAGTTCCAATACAAAACTCTACCCAAGATTGGTTTCGCAAACACTCACGAACTTCTAAGATTTACTAAATACAATGGACTGAAAGAAATCATAATCTGTTTATTTCAGTACAAGGATAATAAACTGAAGTAAAGATAGAGGAGACTCCGGGCCCGCGGACGTTAGCGAGGCTACCTCAGTGTCTCTGGACTGATGGTCTACTTCCAAGCTACTGCTGATGTCCAAAAGCTGTTACAACACCGTAATCTATGCAAAAGAGCACAAAAGTGTAGCATCAACACAATCGACCCTATGTGCTGGTAAGTGCCTAGCCTAACCCCGACGAAGTAGTGACAAGGCAAGACTAGACATCATATAAACCTGTGCAGATATATATATATACGAGTATAATGGGAAAATAGCAAGACAATAACAATTTAAACTAGGGAGGGGAGCATGCTTCAGGGGTAACAGTTAGAAACAAATATCAGGAATAATGGTGAGTACATCTACAATTTAACTTCTAAAAATAGTGAATAGTCAAGACAACTTTCATATTCAACTCATCTCGTTGCAGGCGTGCAACCCGATCCCATTTCTCAATATCTCGTGGTAGGCGTACTACCCACTCCCATTTTAGTATATATCATACGTGGTAGGCGTACCACTTGCTCCCTTTTCAATATATTATGTGGTAGGCATACCACTCGCTCCCATTTCATATCACTTGTGGTAGGCCTACCATCCACTCCCAATGCATATCACTTGTGGTAGGCATACCACCCGCTCCCAATTCATATCACTTGTGGTAGGCGTACCACCTGCTCCTAATTCATTACAACACAAGATCACAGAGAAATCCCAACATAGGAATCAGGTAATATAATAAACTTCCCGGCAAGGGATCAGGACAACATAGTAAGTGTCCCGGCAAGGGATCAAACGATCAAATCAACTATCCCGACAAGGGAGATTCTAGCTATAACCAAACTTATTCAATTTCTACTCAACACAAATAATACCAATGCTTAGTCATAAGAATTACTTGCTCGGTTTTAATGATCCTCAACCAAGACATCATAAGTACCATTTAAGAATGCAATGACTTAGCAATTTAAGATTCACGGTCATGCTAGACACCAATGTATAGATACTCGTCACCATGCCTATAAATCGTATTCGATCAATTAGCAAGTAACAAAATAAGACCCACTCATATTCCCTCAAGCTAAGGTTAAACCAAACACTTACATCAAACTTCAACGGACAAATCAACCTTCAACAATTGTTTTTCCTCTCGAATTCGGCTCCAACTCGACCAAACCAATCTTTTTGAAGAAGAAGAATCATTTGGAAATCGCCTCCTGTGTTTTGGGTTTTGAAAAAAAAGTGAAAATGACTGAAAATACCGACCTTTTATACCCTACTCGAGGCTCAGTGCGAACCGTGCAAAAGTGCATCACGGACACGCTGAGGGACTGGAAAAATGACCCTCTCTGAACCCACCCAGTGCGGACCACACTGATTTGGGGTGCGACCGCACTGGGAATTGGACTAAATCCCCACTCTCTGAATCTCCCAGCGCAGACCGCACTGATATGGGACACGGCCGCGCTGGTCGACCTGAACCACTAGCTCTCTGAATCTAGCCACGCAGACCGCGCGGAGTTTACCGCGGGCGCGCTGGGGGACTGAAACTCCATGAACCTACAACCATCTTATATTTCTAGCCTAAGACCTCCCGGGACCTGCTCAAAACTCACCCGAGCCCTCGTGGATCCAAACCGAACATACATATAAACTCAAAAGCATACTACGGACTCATCCGTGTGATCAAATCACCCAAACAACACCATACATCATCAAATTAGGCCTCAAGACCCATGATTTCCTTCCAATTTCCATAAAACATCAAGTTTAGAGTTTTTAGTCCAAAACACATCAAACGACATCTAAATTCAACCAATACTTTACAAAAAGTACTTAAACTATGTATAAGACTTGTATCGAGCGTCGGAACCAAAATACAAGCCCGATACCACAGTCTTTTAATCAAATTTCATTTCCAATTTCCTTAATAATTTTAGAAAAACAATTTCACAGAAAAATTTATTTCTCGGGTTCTAGACCTCGGAGTTCGATCCCGGGCATATGTCTGAGTCCCATATTTTTCTACGGACCCTCTAGGACCGTCAAATCATGGGTCTGAGTCCTGGTTCGTTTACCAAATATGTTGACCGAGGTCAAATATATCCATATTAATATCAAAATTTATCATTTTCACACATAATTCATAATTAAGCTTTCCGGTTACGCGCTCGGACTGCGCACACAAAAAGAGGCAACCCTAAATGAGGTTTTCACGGCCTCGGAAGTACAAAGTGAGTAGGAATACAGGTGATGACCCTTTGGGTCGTCTCATGGATGAAGCGGATCACACATTTGCAGAGATAATTGATTCTCTATCAACACTTACTATAGTTCCTTTGATATTTTTGATAGTTATACATGTATTTTTTTCTTTTTTAAATCAGTTTTCTTTCTGTGTTAGTTGGTGTAAAAAGTTTAGATTAGTGTTTAGTTTCATAGATGAATGGGAGCGCTGAGCTTAATGAGCTAATTATCTGAATGTTAAAATTTTGATCTTCATTTTTTGAGGAATTTTCCCTGTAGTATTTAGAGGAATGAGTTTTTGGAAAGAAGAAAGGGTGAGGTTGGGAAGATGACAAGTGAGAAATTTGGGTGGGTCGACTAGGTCAAAGAAAAAGGAGGTGGGTTTAGTTTAGCCAATAGGACTCTAACACGTGACTTTTTATAATTTAAAATTGGAATTTTATGGAAGAAGGGGTATTTTGAACAAGAGACTTGAACGGTAGGAACAATTTTGATCAAATAGTATAACGGAAGACAGATCTAGATTATTTTAGCTAGTAGAGGGACATATATGACCCTTTTCCGTAAAATCTCTATAGACCTTATAATGTGGATAGTAACCCAAGAAAATTCCCTCATCACTTATGTTATCAAACTTACCTAGAGCTTATTTTCTATTATTATACACAAAACATTTTCACCCAAATTCTCTCGGGTGAGTGATGTTGGGTTTTCTCCCTCGAAGTAACTCATAGGGAGTTTTCTCAAGAATGGGTCCGACCATGCATATGTTCAGCAGGTAACATGAAGTATTAACTGCCTCAGCCCATAAACTCATAACACAGTCCTCCATATGTCTTCTAGGGATCTATTCTTTCTTTCTATAACCCCATTTTATTGTGGAATTTTAGGAGTAGAGAAATTATGGCCAATACCAAATGAGCTATAAAACTCAAGGAATTTGGAATTTTCAAACTCAGCTCCATGGCCTACTCTTATAATTAATACATTGCATCCCAGTTTTTGTTGAAGCACTTTTACAAATACACAAAAAACATCAAATGTTTCATCTTTAGATCCCAAAAACAGAATCTATGTATATCTGGAAATTCATTGACAATCAGAACTGCTCCTCACTCTCATTGGTCAACATAGGTCTATGTGAAGGAGTTCCAGAGTATTGACAACCTTTTTAGATTTAAAAGGCAACCTTACATGTTTTCCTCGTACACATGCATCACACACCTTGTTTGAGGAGAACTCAACTTTTGGTAGACCAGGGACCAAGTCCTTTGCTGCCAACATCTTGAGTTGAGAAAGACTTGCATGAACTAGTATTCTATGCTATAACATTGGATCATCTTCCACTACACTTAAGCATGTGTGCTCACTCTTGGGAAGTGACATGATCGATAACTTGTAAACATTGTTATGTCTCTTACCTTTTCACACAACTTCATCAGTATTAAGCTTAATGACAGTGCAAGTTTTGGAATTGAATTTTACTTTATTTCCTTTGTCACATATTTGAGTGATGCTAAGAAGATTGTGTTTAAGTCTTACCACGTAATACACATCATATATATCGTGAGAGAGTGACTTACCAACCTTGCCAATACCTACTATTTGACCATTTTCCCCATTTCCATATGACACACTCCCTCTTTGGAAGGATGTCAATGAGAGGAAGTTTTTCGTTTCTCTGGTCATATGTCTTGAGCATCCACTATCTAGATACCAGTCTTAATTGTTTTCTCTCACTTTAGCCTGCACCAGAAATCACAAGATAGTAGGAACCCAGAAAAACTTGGGTCCCTTTTTTTTTTGAAAAAGGAAGAATCAAATCTCTTCTTGACCAGAAGAGGAGAGGATTAGAACTATTTTCTAATTAACCTTAATCCACTTAGTGTGGACAAGAGGTTTGGCTTTTGTCTTCTCTTCCTTCTTCACATTTTTAGCCATACCAAAGGTGTTTCTAAACTAGGCATGAATTAAGGCAGGACAAGTGCCTCTAAAGTGTCCTAACTTTTCATAATGAGCGCATAGTGTTTTGTCATAAAGTCCTACATACTTTTGATCAAACCTCATAACAAGTTTTCTATAGCCAATTCCAGATTTTTTAGAGCTACAATTTTCATTCAGCTAATGCAAAGTATCAGAAGATCTATGCCATTTGCTGTGATGATTTAACCCGTCGTCTTATGAGTTACCGCTCTATTTCCCTAATTTCCAGCTTAATTATGCTTTGTTATCCGTGTCTTGTGTGACCGAGTTGGTTTGGAGAGGTTTTGGTAGGAAATGAGATACTTAGTCTCTTTAAGAAAGACTTAGTTTGGAAAAGTCAACCATATATTGACTTATGCGTTAGAGGGCTCGGATGTGATTTTCGATGTTTCTGTTAGCTTCGGGGGATTATTTGTGACTTAGGAGTATGATCGGAAGTGGTTTTAGAGGTCCGGTATAGAATTAGGTTTGAATTGGCGAAGTTAGTATTTTGGCAATTTCCGGTTGATAGGTGAGATTTTGATTCGAGGGTCGGAATGGAATTCTAAGAGTTGATGTAGGTTCGTTATGAGATTTGGGATGTATGTGTAAAATTTCAATTTGTTCGGAGGTGATTTGGTTGTTTTTTTGATCAAATGCATGTTTCGGAAGTTTTGGAAGAACTTAGACTTGAATTCGATGTAATTTGAGGGTTTTGGGGTTGTTTGAGGTGTTTTGATGATTGGAACAAGTTTGAATGAGATTTTAGGATTTGGTGGAACTCTTGGTTGAGGTCCCAGGGGCCTCGAGGTGATTTCGGATGACTAACGGGAATATTTTTGGACTTAAGAGAAATAAAAAAAATTGTTGCTTCTGATGTTTTTGCACCTGCGGTTTGGGGACTGCAGGTGCGGTGTCGCAGATGCAGAGTGGAGGTCGCAAAAGAGGAAAAAGGCAAGGTAGGCTGGGACCGCAGATGCAGCTAGGCAGGACTTAATTAAGTTCTGCAGACGTGGAGAATCAACCACAAGAGTGGTACCGCAGAAGCGGGTTTGGACCGCAGATGCAGTTTGTCTGGGCAGAAGGTATTTAAGTTCTTCTTCGCGAATTTGGAAGGGTTTTTCATTTATAACTTCGAACTAGGAGAGTTGTGGGCGATTTTTTATGAGGGATTTCAATCACGCTAACCGAGTCTCGCAAAAGACTACGTGGGCGTTGCAAATATAATCCTAGAATTATTGCCCAGAGTCGAACCACAGAGAATTAACCCATCAATTACTACTGTCGGATTTACTAAATTCACAAAATCTATTTTTCCAAACTTTCTGATTCACAATGGTTGATTTTCTAACAATAAAGACTGAAAGTAATTAATAACTGAAAATTAACTAAACTTGATGTGTAAACAGTAGAAATAAGGTCTAAGGCAATGGTTTCCCTCGTTGGTAATTTCCTTGGTTGTATATGTCTTATAACTATGATTTAGTTGTCTCTAACAATCATGAACGCTCTAGCTATCATAATTCTTTCTCAAGTAATTATGATAATCTACTAGACGCACTTTCTCAAGCTACGCTAGCTAATTTCACAATACAGTTCACTTAGATTGCACCCGGAGTTTCATTATCTCTAATCCAACCCCTAAACACTCGGTTATGACTCTCGTCTATACTCCGGGAGTGATGTTGTTCATACAATCACCTAATTATGCACTCTCTCTCAAGAAGATACATAATAAATTGGAACGGATAATTGAGGGCCCTTTCAACTAATCCACAATCAAAATATAGATGAACAATTAGAGATTAACAACCAAATCTAATTATATTAATAAACAACCAAGTTATCCCCAACGGGTTCCACCAAAACCTTATATTAAGGTTTTTAGCTACTCATGACAATTGGGAAATAAACTACTAAAAAATTTATAATCATAAATTGCAAGAAAAATAAAGAAGAATAAGAGTAATGATGTTTTGGGTGATCTCTCACTCTTGTTTTTCTTGCCAAAATACTCTCTAAAAATATTACATGCCTCCCTTGGGCAAGTTCTATTGTTTAAATAGGGTTTTGGGCTAAGAATTCCGTATTTTGCACTTTAGTCCCTCAACTTTTCGCCTCCTGCCGCGGTCCTACCGTGGTTATGCTAGGACCACGACCAACTGACCTCTCTGAATCTGCAACAACTTCTCGTCGCGGTCCGGCCGTGATTACGCCAGTACCATGGCAGTCCATCCCCAGTTCTGGTTTGTGCATTTCGCATGGTGCACTTGGCGGATATTATGCGATTGGCCTCTTTTTTTTCCTCCATAATTGATCCCAAAACTACTCCATTGCCTTCTTTTATTGTATATAACCTGCAAAGCATGAAAATCACTAATCAGAGCATATTGTTATCACTTTTACCATAAAAACTATACAAGACAGTGGTTCTTTTAGGGCTTAATCATAGTTCAATTCACCAATTATCAACACCCCACACTTAAATCTTTGCTCGTCCTCGAGAAAGTTGAACCACACTTCTAGGCCTAATCGTTTGATGCATTAACCAGTTTTATGTCATACCTGCCATTATGAAAGAACAACCTAAGCAGTGCAACAACCACGCCTCTGATGAAGACTCTAATGCCAAGCCACACACGTGCTTACTCTAGTTACTCTAACAGAGGTGAAAGCTTGCTTTTTATTCCCGAGTCACATGCCCTCACATCACATTTTTAGAGAAGTTCCACACATATAAAATAAAGCACAAGGAACTATAGATAGAAAGAATTCACTCACTCTCAGCAAAGAACATTCACATGCCACACAGATGCAACATAAGCTTGCCCTTAGTGTAATACTCTACTAATCGAGTTGTTTTAGTCTAAGATCAAGAGGTCTTTATTTGGTTGTAATGTAGGCTAAGGGACATGTAGGATATATTTGGATATAGTGACTAACCTCCCTAAGAACTTTTAATACATTCTTCCTTTATTCCAATTTCCATGTTCAGCCCAGTCATTCTTCCACACTTGTTTCATAAGCTACCCCCACTTTCCTTGGTGCAACTGGCTTTTTCTTACCGTTTACTATTTTAGGACCACCCATTGACGAGGTCCTTCTTCTATATTTCAATACATATCTTTCTCTTTTTTTCCCAACAACCATTGCACCATTCAAGTATTTTCCTGATTTCCTTTTTCTACTCCCTTATCACCCCACACTTTGACTTTTACATGATCTTTAACAATTCAAGTGCTTATAGGAGGCAAAGGGTCAAACAGTCAAACTATTCAACATATGGATGTAGGTTATTACAAGGTTATCAAAGAATCAGGCTTTGGCTCAAAGGGGTTAACTATGGTAATACGTACAGGTGGATTCATAATTAGACCGGCTACACAAAGAAATGCCTCAGTCATCTCTAAGACCAAACAACTTCTATTTCGCTTTGCAAACATACCGGGCAAGTTCTAGGTATCGCATGCAAGCACATAATACAGGTATTTCCTCACACACACTTGGCATGTAACTCATTCCGAATTAGTTTGTCAACACGCTCACATGAGTGTTCAAGCAAGACAAGGTGTGCACAATTAAGGCATAATTTACGAGTCTACAAACGAGCCTAGACGTCGCACCCTCAAGTTCGTTTAGTTATTAGCAGGTGTGTACATTACATGTTGCATTCTTGCCTTTACCCATCTTAATCCAAGAGAGTCTTCAGAATCCAAAAATTATCAAAGAAAAATCTACCTAACCCGGTTCAAGAAAAGCCCTTGGAAAAGAACCGTACTCAAAAGAAAAACCAAGGGAAAATTATTACACTACCTAAGAAACTCTAAGTGGACTACTTCCCTCAAGAGTACTGTCCAAGTGGTCCGTCCTCAGGAAGAGTCCCCTACCCTTTTTTTATGTTTTTAAATCCGACTTTGACCCTCAAGAGACCCGTCGACAAGTGTCCGTCATTGATCCAAGTCAGTTACTTGTAAGATGAGTACATCCAATTATATACAACAACAAAGCTACAGAACTACAACATACTCAATGTATATGTACACTAACAATACACCACTAAAGCAAGTCTCCCACCCCCCACAAAAAATCATGGCATGTCCCCATGTCATATCATAAATAAATAGCAGAAGGGTAAGAAGAATTCCCTGAGCATCAGTCGGAGTCGGAGACGATGTTGGGGTCCACATGACAAGCCCTCCCCAAAGCACGGAACCATGCCATCATGCGATTCTCAGACCTGTCCTGTCGTTGATACATAGCATCCATACACACATGTAGGCCATCAACTGAGGTGCGAAGATCTTCCATCTCTTCCTCCACAGAACGCAACATAGGCCGGGTGGACTGTGATTTAGAGAATCCTGCCTCAGTGTGGGGTCGCCGAGAGGATCCGACTCCATCATAGGATCTCCTGGAAGGTGCCATGGGTGCTGGGGTGTCATCCTCATCATCAATCTCAATGGTCGTGGGTGCATCTCTGCCCACTGTGATCCTAGAAACTCTGAATGGCATTTTTGCGGGCAAAGCTCTATCTGTAGGACTGGTGGGGACACCTTTTAGCAGACACAACCTTGTCACCAATGAGGGGAAGTAAAACCCCTTAGATAGCAGAGACGATCGAAGGATCATTTCATCACCAATAATTATATCTACATCAAAGTCTCGCTTGGTGACGAAGCACCACACCAGTAGAGCCCGGAGGTGATTCACATCCGTCGTGTTGCTCGTGGGCAAGAACCAGCTGCAAATGATGGTGAACCAGCACTTGGCCTCATGTGTGAAGGATTTGGAGTGAAGGGTAATCTTTTCTTGTATCCAGATTGGTTGACCATCAGCGCATATTGTTGCAATCAAAGTGTCCCAAGAGACCCCTTGGGCGTCGTGGTAATGGTCAATGTCACCAGTAAACTAGGGCAACTGCAACACCGGGAGAATCTTCCGAATTGAGGCATCCACTACCCTGCCCCGCACAATCACCTCCTGGCCCAAATGTTCTGGGCAGTTTGCATAGAACTCCCGGACTATCATCGGATTTCCCGTCTCAGGCTTATCAAATAATAATTCCATCTCCCTCCATCGGATTTCCTTATACATGTCTGCATTTTCCATATGGAGGCAACCCTGTCTACAGAAATCTCAGGGACAAAGGTTTTGGTGGCCTTAGCATGAAATGCGTCCTCTGCCCCCTGTGACTGGAACCTGGTGGCGTCATATTTTGGCACTTGGGAAGTGCTTGCCGAGCTCCTTGTCCTTTTTCGGGCCATATTACCTGCAAACAATTTAGGGCAACAATCAGATGCATCCTAACATATGCCATTCAGATGGTTACTCAGACTTCGCCACCCGATGGCACCAAACAGTTTTCTTTTGGCCATCAATGCCAGTATACCCGATTAGTAAGTTGTCCAAAGTTTCCAATCTCTACTACTTCCTCACACCACTAACAATTATTCAATTCCTCCAAATAGTACCCCACACAACCCCCCACCAATGAAATATGTCAACTGCTACCACCACCACCAATTAAGAAGAGCACAAAGTTCTCCAAAATTCTACAACACACCCCTGATTTTCGGCCATTTAGGCCCCTCCACCAAGCTTCACCCTAAAAATATTTGTTAGGCCTCCAAACATACTAAAAATCCCCCACAAGTTAAGCATCAATCATGGCCAAAAGAAGCTAATAATGGAGAAAAATAAAGAAAAAATAAAAATTTTACACTACAACACTACCTAGGGTTAATGGAAACTAAATTATACTAACTATGTAAAGAAAGAGAAGAGACATACCTTGAGGATGAATGGAAGGGATGAGTTGTGGGTGTGTAAAGTGAGTTGAAGAAGAACAAGATGGGGGAGATTGGGGAGTTAGAGTTTTGTGAGGAAGATGAAAGAAGAGAAGAAGAGAAAATAGAGAAAAAGGGGGGTTTAGTCATGTATTTTTGTGGGAAAAGGAAGGGGGTAGGGTAGTTAGGAAGG
>MU754579.1:7114-39627 GCA_026770625.1 Nicotiana glauca | reverse complement strand
GGGGGGGAGAAAAAGAAAAAAAATAAAAAAATTCAGAACTTACCTGGCCTGGGCCCGATATGGGCTATCGCGGTCCTACCGCGGTTACCTGGGACCGTAGTAGACCAGATTCAGAGGGGGTGATTGACCGCGGTCCTAGCGCGTTTACGTTGGGACCGCGGTAGAAAACTTCAGAGGGGCTGTTTGACCACGGTTCCGGCCGCGGTTACGCTGGGACCGCGGTCAGGGCGTGTTCCAGCTACTATTTTTTTATTTTTTTAATATGAATTTATACATTACACTTACAACAAATTCGTGGGTTGCCTCTCATGCATCTCCTGATTTAACGTCATGGCACGACACAAGAGGTTGAGCTCTTACTCCTCATTCTCGTATTGGGGTTCTTTTAAATTGGTCACCATTGTATCCCTTTTTTCTGCAACTATTCTGATGTAATGTTACAACCTTTATACATTGACGGAGAATTTGTTTGTCCCATCTTCCGACTCAATCTCAACAGCTCCACTTGCAAACATTTGCACCACTCTAAATGGCTCAGACCATCGGGATTTTAACTTACACGAAAACAATCTCAACCGTGAATTATACAATAGTACCATCTCACCAGGTTTAAAGTCTCTGTCCACGATGTGATTGTCATGCATTTTCTTCATTCGTTCCTTGTAGAGCCTCGTGCTTTCAAAGGCTTGATACCTAAATTCTTCCAGCTCATGCAGCTCCGTCAGTCGATTTTGTCCAGCTACTTCAGGATCCATGTTAAATTGTTTTAGTGCCCTCCAAGCACGATGTTCTAGCTCGCTCAACATGCAGGTGACAGGCCTTCCCAAATACCAACTTTTATGGTGACATACCTATTGGTGTTTTGAACACAGTTCTATAGGCCCAGAGTGCGTCATCCAGCTTCTTTGCCCAATCAGTTTGGGTGGCATTCACAGTCTTCGTTAGTACACTCTTAATCTCCCTGTTGGACACTTCAACTTGCCCATTGGTCTGTGGATGGTAAGTAGTAGCCACCTTGTGGTGCACATCATACTTAGCAAGTAATTTCTCGAAGGCTCTATTGCAGAAGTGAGTGCCTCCGTCACTGATGATCGCTCTTGGTATCCCAAACAGGGTGAATATGTAGTTTTTTAGAAATCCGACCACCACTCGTGCATCATTGGTGGGCAAGGCTTCAGCTTCCACCCATTGAGACACGTAATCCACTGCCACAAGTATGTACTTATTGCTGAATAAGCTGACGAAGGGACCCATGAAGTCAATCCCCTAAACATCAAACACCTCTATTTCTTGAATTGGTTTCATTGGCATCTCATGGCAACGGGAAATGTTTCCCGTCCTCTGGCATTCATTGCAGCCCTTTACCCAGAGGTGTGCAGCTCTAAAGAATCCGGCCTCAAGCACTTTCGTAGCTGTTCTGACCCCTCCAAAATGTCCTCCATATGCGGATGCGTGACAAGCCTGCAAAATTAAAAATTGTTCTATCTCGGGGACACACCTCCAAATAATGTTATCAACACATATTCGAAACAAATGAGGTTCATCCCAATAATACATGCGGCAATAACGAAAGAACTTTTTCTTTTGGACAGGTGAATGGTCATGGGGAATAATACCGCAGGCCAGGTAGTTTGCAAAGTCTGCATACCATGGTGCATCCTCAAGACTGTGTGCGAGCAGCTGCTCGTCTGGAAAGGTTTCCAGAATCTCTTCGACCTCGACTGATTTTTTAGCTCCTTCAAGTCGTGATAGATGATCAACGACTTGATTTTCAGTGCCCTTACGGTCATGAATTTCGAGGTCGAATTCTTGCAACAGAAGCACCCAACGAATTAGGCGCAACTTAGATTCTTTTTTCTCAATGAGGTACCTGAGAGCTGTATGGTCAGTATACACAATTACCTTGGAACCAATCAGATATGATCGGAACTTGTCAAAAGAAAACACGACTGCCAATATCTCCTTTTCCGTCACTGTGTAGTTGAGCTGTGCACCGTTTAGCATTCTGCTGGCATAGTAAATCGGGTGAATCAACTTATCTTTTCGCTGCCCCAAGACTTCTCCTATAGCATTGTCGCTGGCATCACACATGAGCTCAAATGGTTGCTCCCAGTTGGGAGCAACAATGATGGGTGCAGTTATCAACTTCTTCTTCAGTTCCTCAAATTCCAACCTGCAATCATTAGAAAATACAAGGGTTGATCCTTTTCGAGGAGTTTGCATAATGGGTTAGCAATTTTGGAAAAGTCTTTTATGAAACGCCGGTAGAACCCGGCGAGACCAAGGAAACTTCTCACCGCCTTGACTGAAGTGGGCTGTGGTAACTTCTCAATCACATCAACCTTAGCATGGTCAACCTCAATTCCTTTTCTGGACACCCAATGTCCTAGGACTATCCCTTCTTGTACCATAAAATGGCACTTTTCCCAGTATAACACCAAGTTTGTCTCCACACATCTTTTAAGAACTCTGCTTAAGTTGTGAAGACAATCTTCGAATGAATCTCCCACCACGGAGAAATCATCCATAAAGACCTCCATAATATCCTCCACCATAATTGTGAAGATGGCTAGCATGCACCATTGAAAAGTCGCTGATGCATTACAAAGCCCAAAGGGCATTCTCCGAAAGGAAAAGATGCCATACGGACATGTGAATAATGTTTTCTCTCTATCTTCGGGGGCTATTAATATTTGATTTTACCCAGAATATCCATCTAAGAAACAAAAGTGCGATCTTCTAGCCAACCTGTCCAATATTTGGTCAATGAAGGGCAAGGGAAAGTGGTCCTTGTGGGTGGCGGTGTTCAATTTCCGGTAATCCATGCAGATTCGCCACCCTGTGACTGTACGAGTTGAGATCAAGTCATTGTTGTCATTTTTCACAACAGTCATTCCCCCCTTTTTTGGGACACACTGGACAGGGCTTACTCAATTACTATCAGAGATGGGGAAAATGATTCCTGCATCTAACCATTTGATCACCTCTTTCTTTACAACCTCTTTCATGTTAGGGTTCAGCCTTCGCTGATGTTCCCTGGAAGGTTTGTGACCTTCTTCCAGGAGAATCTTATGCATACAGAAGGCTGGGTTGATACCTTTTATGTCTGCCATGGTCCAACCAATGGCAATCTTGTTATCCTTCAGTACCTGTAAAAGTTATTCTACATGCACATCTAGCAAACAGGATGATATAATAATAGTAAGGTCGAAGCAGGGCCTAGGAATGCATACCTGAGGTGATCTGGGACTGGCTTCAGATCCTGCTTGGGTGGTTCCTCTATTGATGGCTTGGCTGGAGGAGTGACCCTTTTCTCCAACTCAAGGGACTCGAACTGAGGTTCCCTTGACCAAAACCCTCGGCCTTCCAATGCCATCACCCATTCAGCTAACCCCTCTCCATCCATTTCTTCTAAATTTGTTAGGCATGCCTCCAATGGATCTCTCAGAGTTAGGGACTTATCATCCTCTTGCAGGATTACATCCACTGCTTCCACTAGAGAGCAATTTGCATATTCGCTGGGTCTTCTCATTAATTGCTGAACATTGAATATGACTTCTTTATCATTCAATCTCATTTTAAGTTATCCCGTCTCACAGTCTATCAGTGCTCTCCTAGTGGCTAAAAATGGTCTCCCTAAAATAAAGGGTATCTCACCATCCACTTGACAATCCAGAATCACAAAGTTTTCAGGGAACACGAACTTCCCCGCTTGCACCAGCACATCATCAAGAATACCAGTTGGTATTTTCACAGTGCGATCAGCCAACTATAGCAGCATAGAAGTCGGTCTGGATCTGCCGATGCCCAATTTTGTGTACACTGCCAGCGGCATCAGATTTATGCTGGCTCCCAAATCACACAACACCTTTGCAAAGGCATAGATCCCAATGGTGCATAGAATAGTAAAGCTACCTGGGTCAGACATCTTTTGGGCCATCGGTTTTGCCACCACTGCGCTGCAGGTCTGTGTAAGAGTTATGGTGGATAGATCCTGAAAATCAAACTTCCTTGACATTAAATCTTTCATCATCTTGGCATAACCGGGCATTTCCCTCAAGGCATCCATCAATGGAATATTCAACTGGATTTGACGCAACATCTCCATGAACTTTTTGTATTGGTCTGCCTTCTTTTGCTTGACCAATCTTTGAGGGAAGGGTGCAAGTATCACCCTTTGTGTATTGCTTGCTGGATTATCTTTATTAGGAGTTTCTGGTACAAGAGGCGCCACCTGTTCTGCATCTTGCCCGATCTCCTTTTATTTGCCTTTTCCTCCTGACTCTGCTCAACCACTACTTCAGTGAGTTCTATTGATTCTTCTACCTCTAATTGAACTGGAGTAGCTGGTGTAGTATTATTGTTGGCCTATGCAATTTCCTACTCTCTATCTAAATCTCTACCATTCCTGAGACTGGCTGCCATCAGCTGATTCGGGTTTTGCTCCTTGGGGTTTATGTTTGTGTCTGCAGGTAAAGTTCCCGAAGGACGGTTAGTCAATGCCATGGACAGCTGACCCAGCTGCGTTTCAATATTATTTATGGATGAATCATGCACTGCCAATTTTTCCTGCACTTTATTATTTGTCCCAATAAGTTGTTGAAGCATACCTCTGATCTCCACCATGTTGTTATCTTGCTGCTGAGAGGGTGGTTGATAAACCAATTGCTGCTGATTCTACTATGGAAAACCTTGTGGTTTCTGATAAGGCACTGGCACTAATTGGTTTTGAGGGTGCATACCCCCAGGTTGTTGCATATTAGGCATGTACTGCTAATTTTGTTGTGGTCTCCACTGTCGTGCTCCTTGTCTCTGGCCCCCATAGTTGTTGACATAATTCATATCTTCCCGGACCCTTTGATTCTCATCTTTTCCGCCCCACGAACATACATAGGACTGATTAGTACACGGTGTACATAGTCCTCCATTCATCGTATCAACGATGTGCACCTGTTTTGTACCCATCTCATCAATCTTCTTTGTCAGTAAGCTCATCTGGGTTAGGAGTATGGCCATGTTCTCTTCCTGCGACTTATTGGGATCCAGTGGAACTGAATGCACTATGTGTGCCAGTTTTGCACCTCTAGTCATCCACCCCGTATTTTGTGACATCTTATCTAGGAGAATTTTGCACTCGGTGAATGTTTTGCTTAAGAACACACCTCCAGCTGAAGCATCCACATTCACTTTCAAGTTGTCAGCTAGACCCATGTAGAATCTCTGGCCGAGCATCTGGTCTGTAATGCCATGATGAGGACACTTCATAAGCATCCGTTTAAATCTCTCCCAAGTTTCTTGCAAGGACTCAGTGGAATGCTGCCTATACTACAATATGTCATCAATCTGCTGTGCAGTCTTGTTAGGCGGATAGAACTTGTTCAGGAACTGCTTTACTAATCCCTCCCAAGTGGTGATAGAGTTGATCGGGAGCGAATTTAACCAAGTCTAAGCTGCTCCGGTTACTGAGAATGGGAACAAGAGCAGCTTGATAACTTCAGGGGTCACATTAGGCTGCCTTTAGGTCATGCAAATTGACAGGAAGTTTTTCAAGTGTTGTTGTGGGTCTTCAATGCTTGACCCGGAGAACAGTCCTTTATTCTGCAGCAGATGCAACATGTTGTTGGTGATCTATAATGTCTCTGCTTTAATTGCAGGCACATCTATGGCAGTGGCCAGATTGTCAGCTGTAGGTTGTGCCCAGTCATAAAGTGCAGCCTCGGGCACAAGAGGTGCCATTCCTCTAACCTCTAAGTTAGCTTGCTCATTCCTGTTGTTTCCGTTGGCATTGGTCACGTCACCCATGTCAAATTCGAGTTAGTGTGTTGGTTGAGTTTGTTGAAGTCCTTTGTTGGCATGGTTCAATGCCGTGAATATTTTCTCGGGGTCTGAGAGTCCTTCTATTAAGTCTCCAGTCCTCGAAGAATTTCAAGGCATACACCTGCTTTCCACAAGATTTCAACGTTAGAATTTCAATGAAAAGATTGGTATAGAGAAAATAGATTACACTTAGAACTTTGTATTTCTTTCAATTGTAATTGATAACGCCGTTAATTCCCCGACAACGGCGCCAAAATTTGATCACGCTCAACTGAATCTTGCAAAAGACTACGCGGGCGTTACAAATATAATCCAAGTATTATTGCCTAGAGTCGAACCACAGAGAATTAACCTATCAATTACTACTGTCGGATTTACTAAATTCACACAATCTGTTTTCCCAAACTTTCTGATTCATAATGGTTGATTTTCTAACAACTAAAGACTGAAAGTAATTAATAACTGGAAATTAACTAAACTTGATTTGTAAATAGTATAAATAAGTTCTAAGTCAATGGTTTCCCCCGTTGGTAATTTTCTTGGTTGTATATGTCTTATAACTACGATTTAGTTGTCTCTAACAATCATGAACGCTCCAGCTGTCATAATTCTTTCTCAAGTGATTATGATAATCTACTAGACGCACTCCCTTAAGCTACGATAGCTAATTTCACAATACAGTTCACTTAGATTGTACCCGGGGTTTCGTTATCTCCAATCCAACCCCTAAACCCTCGGTTATGACTCTTGTCTATACTCCGGGAGTGATGTTGTTCATACAATCACCTAAATATGCACTCTCTCTTAAGAAGATACATAATAAATAGGAATGGATAATTGAGGGCCCTTTCAACTAATCCACAATCAAAACATAGATGAACAATTAGATATTAACAACCAAATCCAATTATATTAATAAAATAACCAAGTTATCCCCAACGGGTTCCACCAAAACCTTAGATTAAGGTTTTTAGCTACTCATGACAATTGGGAAATAAACTACTAAAAAATTCATAATCATAAATTGCAAGAAAAATAAAGAAGAATAAGAGTAATGATGTTTTGGGTGATCTCTCACACTTGTTTTTCTTGCCAAAGTACTCTCTAAAAACATTACATGCCTCCCTTGGGCGAGCTCTATTGTTTAAATAGGGTTTTGGGCTAAGAATTCCATATTTTGCACTTCAATCCCTCAACTTTTTGCCTCCTATCGCGGTCCTACCGCGGTTACGTTAGGACCACGACCAACTGACCTCTCTGAATCTACAACAGCTTCTCAACGCGGTCCGGCCGTGTTTACGCCAGGACCGCGGCAGTCCATCCCCAGTTCTGGTTTGTGCATTTCGCATGGTGCACTTGGTGGATATTATGCGATTGGCCTCTTTTTTTTCCTCCATAATTGATCCCAAAACTACTCCATAGCCTTCTTTTATTGTATATAACCTACAAAGCATGAAAATCACTAATCAGAGCATTTTGTTATCACTTTTACCATAAAAACTATAAGTGGTTCTTTTAGGGCTTAATCATAGTTCAATTCACCTATTATCATATTTTAAGAAATTTCGTTAAGGTAAGGATTTTGGACCTAAAACACGATTCTATGGTGTTACTTCATGAATTAGGACTGAAAATTTAAGGAATTAATGGACTAAAAATGGAGGTTTAGGGCTTGAACTTAAGAGAGCTAAAATTGAGGATTTGAAGGGTCAATTGAACTCTAATTCTTCTGTTTTTGATATGTATAAACTCGTGGAGAGATAAGGAGTCTAATGATGTAAAAATTTCTGAGTTTCGAGAAGTGGGCCTGGGGCTCGGGTTTTGCTAATTTTGGGATTTTTGATATTTTTCGATTGTTTTCGATTGGGTTTTGTTCCCTTAGCATATTGTGACGTATTCATTGTGGTTTTGGTTAGATACGACGCGTGAAGAGGCTGATTTGAGAGGCAAGGGCATAGCGAGCTAGAGCTTTGGCTGGGTTGAGGTGAGTAATAAATGTAAATGATGTCTTGAGAGTTTGAAACCCTGGATTTTCACAACGTAGTGAAATATTGAGGTGAGACACGTGCTTAATGATGAGCGCAGGGTCATTTACTATTGGGGATTGGGACTTGGTCCGTCCCGAGTGATGCTTTACCGCGTAATTGATTGAAGCTTATTTGATATCATTATTATTTGGACTAATTGTCAAAATTGGGCTTCGCGCTAACTATTGGAACCCTTCGGGGATTGCTATTACTGTTTTCTCACTATTTTGGCATATTACTTGAACCCAGTCCTATTGTATAATACTATTTACAAACTCAGCTACTTTTACTCAGATTTGAAACCTAAATGATATTTCTAACGATGTTTTGGGCTGAGAACTACTATTTTATTATTGCCCGAGGGGCTTATGTAATTTATGGACTGAGTATGGGATCGTGCTATGCGCCGCAACAGTATTATATTGATATTGATACGAGTCCAAGGGCCTAGTTGATGCCACAAGATGGCTTGTTATTGCGCTTCGGCCGTAAGGGCCCCCTCCCGGAGTCTGCACACTACCAGTGAGCACCGTCGATGATAAATAAATGGATGGGGCTGCATGCCGCAGCAGGTACTAGAGAGTACCGTACTATGGGTTACATTTATTTATTTGGCTATCATTTATTTGCTTATCTGTTGTAGCATTTCCATATTTCAATTTCACTGGTTTATTGATTTTATACTTCTTGGTTTAAACTGCCATACTATAGATTACAATCTGTTTACCCATGATTTCTTATTCTCAGCCATTATTTATGTTTATTACTTACTGGGTCGGAGTACTCAAATTACTCCCTGCACCTTGCATGCAGATCCAGGTGCACCTGAGGTTGAGTGAGGATTTCTTGTTGAGCGGTGCATATCTGGGAGCATCGAGGTAGCTGCATGGCATCCGCAACCCCGATCTCTCCCTTCTATCCTTTGTGTTTATTTCGTATTTCCCCTAGAGTGACATGTATCAGATTGGTAAACCTGTATTAGAGGCTCAGACTTTGACACCGGAACTTTTGGGCTATATAGTAGTATTGTTATTTGAAATTCCGCACCTTTAACTCTTATTTCAGACTTCTAATATGTTGATTTGGTAATTTAATTGTGTTAGCTAATAATGAACTATATTATGAATTGGGTCAAGGATGTTAATTGGCCGGGCTTTCCTAGTAGTGTGTTGGGCGCCATCACGACCAGGGTTGGGATCGTGACATTTGCTTAATCTAGACATTTCATATTTAGAGTTTTCTATATTTTCTTGCAGGATTTTATTCCTACATTCAAAATCACAAAGATTATTTTTAGCCCTTTTAAAACCACAAGTCTGGCCTTATTTCTTGTGATATTTCCTTGTTCATCTAGCTTGTTTCTAAACACCCATTTGGTACCTATGACCGTTCTATTCTTGGGTCTTTGTACCAAGTGCCAGACCTTTATATTTTCTAACTGATTTAGTTCCTCTTGCATGACTATAAATTAGTCCGGATCCTTTAAAGCTTCCTTGGTGGTCTTAGGTTCACCCTGTGAGAGAAATGTTGTTAGTACACATAGATTTCTCAGAGATGACCTGGTTTGCACTCCTGCATTTGGATCAGGGATGATGTTCTCAAGAGGATATGAACGTTGATATTTCAATGGTCTGATCTGTATACCCATAGAAGAATTTCCAAATGAGTGACCCAAAGGAACATGTTCATTGGGTGTGGCTTCATCAGTTTAATTACCAGTTAGACTAGTTTTCTCTTCTTCTTGTTCCTCATGATCACCTTCAATTTACTTGTGGTCTCCGGATCCATCTTCATATAGAGATTCAAATTCCTTTGAAACTCCATCACCAGTGAGTCCTATGTCATAATCTTTATCATGCAGTCCTTTCTCGACCAAATGGATAGATTCATCAAAGATAACATAATATTTTCTTCTACACACATAGTTTTTTAATTAAAATTTTCAAAAAGGGTCATATATATCCCTCTACTAGCTAAAATAAGCTAGATATGTCCTCCATCATACTATTTGATCAAAAGTATCCCTATCGTTCAAGTCTCTTGTTCAAAATACCCCTCTGCCATCAAATTCTAATTTTAAATTATAAAAAGTCATGTCAGAGTCCTATTGGCTAAACTAAATCCATTCCTCCTTTTTCTTTGATCCAATCGATCCGCCAAATAATCTGACCACCCAAAAAAAGAACCCTAAAAAAGTGCACTCTCTCTCAAACGTCACATTTTCCTTCTTTCTTCAGCAACTCATTTCTCCATTTGGCCTAGTAGTATTTGGAGAAAGAAGGATTTATTTTAGTGTTGGGATGAAGAAGGATCTCTTTTATGTTGTTACGTTTTGAAGAGAATATTAAGAAGATTTTTCATCAATTTAAAACATATAAAATCTTCAGAAGATTTGGTTTAAATGGTGGAAAATGCTGCAAAATATGAAAGTGCTAATAAGAATGGGGAAATTCACTGGTATAACAGAATTAACTGTCTAAGCAGATGCAACCAACTATGTGCCAATTTCAAAGTGCCGGCCTATTTCAACACAATTATTAATTGACACTCCTGAAACTATACAAAACTGGGTCACAACAAGAAAAATGTGCATGAGTACATCAAGTTTCTTGTCTTTGATGAAGGGGACCACGCGTTTGCAGAGATAATTAATTCTCTATCAACACTTACTATAGTTCCTTTGATTTTTTTGATAGTTATACATGTATTTTTTCTCTTTTTTAAATCAGTTTTCTTTCTGTGTTAGTTGGTGTAAAATTTTTAGATTTAGTGTTAAGTTTCACATATGAATGGGAGCACTGAGCTTAATGAGCTAATTATCTGAATGTTAAAATTTCTATCTTCATTTTTTGAGGAATTTACCTTGTAGTATTTAGAGGAATGAGTTGTTGGAAAGAAGAAAGGGTGAGGTTGGGAAGATGACAGGTGAGAGATTTGGGTGGGTTGACTGGGTCAATGAAAAAGGAGGAGTGGGTTTAGTTTAGCCAATAGGACTCTGACACATGATGTTTGATAATTTAAAATTGGAATTTGACAGAAGAAGGGGTATTTTGAACAAGAGACTTGAACGGTAGGAACAATTTTGATCAAATAGTGCAACGAAGACATATCTAGCTTATTTTAGCTAGTAGAGGGACATATATGACCCTTATCCGTAAAATTATTATAGACCTTACTATGTGCAGAGTAACCTAAGAAAATTCCCTCATCACTTCTATTATCAAACTTACCTAGAGATTGTTTTCCATTATTATGCACAAAACATTCACCCAAATGCTCTAGGGTGAGTGATGTTGGGTTTTTTCTCTCGAAGTAACTCATAGGGACTTTTCTCAAGAATAGGTCCGACCATGCATCTTTTCAGCAGGTATCATGAAGTATTGACTGCCCCAGCCAGAAACCCTTAACATGGTCCTCCACATGTCTTCTAGAGATCTATTTTTTCTTTCTACAGACCCATTTTATTGTGGAATTTTAGGTGCAAAGAAATTATGGCCAATACCATGTGAGCTATATAACTCAAGAATTAATACATGGTCTACTCTTATAATTAATACATTGCATCCCAGTTTTTGTTGAATCATATTGACAAATATCCAGAAAACATCAAATGTTTCATCTTTAAATACCAAAAATAGAGTCTATGTATATTTAGAAAGTCATTAACAATCAAAACTGCTCCTCACTCTCATTGGTCCACATAGGTCCATGTGAAGGAGTTTTAGAGTACAAAAACCTTTTTAGATTTAAAAGGCGACCTTACATGTGTCCCTCTTACACATGCATCACACATCTTGTCTAGGGAGAACTCAACTTTTGGTAGACCAAGGACCAAGTCCTTTACTGCCAATTTCTTGAGTTGAGAAAGACTTGCATTAACTAGTCTTCTATGATATAATAGTGGATCATCTTCCACTATACTTAAGCACGTGTGCTCACTCTGGGGAAGTGACATGATCGATATCTTGTAAACAATGTTATCTCTCTTACCTTTTCACACAACTTCATCAGTATTAAGCTTAGTGACAATGCAAATTTTGGAATTGAATTTTACTTCATTTCCTTTGTCACATATTTGAGAGATGCTAAGAAGATTTTGTTTAAGTCCCACCACATAATACACATCTTCTATAGCATGAGAGAGTGACCTACCAACCTTGCCAATACCTGTTATCTGACCATTTTTCCCCATTTCCATATGACACACTCCCTATTCGGAAGGATGTTAATGAGAGGAAGTTTTTCTTTTCTCTGGTCATATGTCTTGAGAATCCACTATCTAGATACCAGTATTAATTGTTTCCTCTCACTTTAGCCTGCACCAAAAATCACAAGATAGTTTTAGGATCCAAGAAAAACTTGGGTCCCTTTTAAAAAAAAAAGGAAGAATCAAATCTCTTCTTGCCCAGAAAGGGAACCTTAGTCCAGTTAGTACGGACAAGAGGTTTGGCTTTTGGCTCCTCTTCCATTTTCACATTTTTAGCCATACCAAAGGTGTTTCTAAACTAGGCATGAGTTAAGGCAGGGCAAGTGCCTCTAAAGTGTACTAGCTTTTCATAGTGAGTGCACATTTTATTATCAGAAAGTCCTACATACTTTTGATCAAACCTCAGAACAAGTTTTCTATAGCCAATTCTAGACTTTTTCGAGCTGTAATTTTCATTCAGCTAATTCAAGGCATCAGAAGATCTATGCCATTTCCTTAATCTAGACATTTTATATTTAGACTTTTCTAGATTTTCTTGCAGGATTTTATTCCTACATTCAACATCACAAAGATTATCTTTAGCCCTTTTTAATTCTTTTTCAAGCTTATCATAAATATCACTCATTTTCCCTTACCATGTATATCAGGAGACTTCTCCTTCTTAGAAGTAAGTTCAAGAACCTTGTTCTTAAGGTCTTTGACATGTCCCTCTAGATTTGCTTTGCCAAATTCAAGGTCTTTGAGATCAAGTTTTACACATGAAATATTGCTTATTAATTGATCATTTCTAACAGTCATTCCATTTCACTCATCGTGGTCATAATTGTCGCCATAAATAGTTTTTAGGCACTGCATGAATATTTTCTTTCAAGTTAGAGATAGTTAACTGATTTGTTTCATCTTCAGTTTTGTTTACCGTAAAAATGGTAATAATAATTAAATTTGTAAATGGGATTCTAAAAATATGTGATCTATTCCCGAGCTAGTTTTAAAGCAATTAGTGCTAAGAGCGTGAAGTATAATGATGAAAAAGCAAGATAAAATGAGGCAGTAACCAAACCAAAGGTATCTGTTGCCTGGATGCAAAGTCAGTCGATGGGGACCTCGGGGCCGAGGTTCGAGCTGAGATTGAGCTACTAGGGGAAATCATGAATGGGATAACAGGCGGAGATAAGGTTAAGCCAAGCTATATGTTACTAATATTGAGCAAAGTAGTGAAGAATGAATAAGAAAATGATAAAATGCTAAGGCAGCATCGGGCCAGTGAGAATGAACAATTTAGAAGAAAAGAGAGAGAGATATTATTTCACTTGAGGAGAAATTGAGCAATATCAGTCCCTTGCAAGGTGGGGCGAGTCCTCTTTATATAGGAGGGGAGACTCGGCTACGAGTATGTGGAGATTAATTACAAAGTACGGTGAAGGGATGACTTGAGGTGATACCTCCGCATAGTCCTTGGATAGGTCGGACCTGTCAGAGGTAGCCATGTGCTTAGGGGTTTCCCTCTTTGTCCTAGATTCGTTCTTCGTCTCTTTTGAGTTGGGCTTCGATGAGCCCCGAGGTCGAGAACTCGATCATGGCCTTCTTCCCTCGGGGTCTCGAGGCATGCTTTTAAAACGTAATGATAGCGAGAAATCAAGTCTTCTAATTTTTTCGCGTACAGATAGTCTCCACATTTCCCATGCCGAAGTGATGGGAAATGATTCTGACACTCGACTCCTCGAGCTCCTCATGGAGACATTATGTTGGCGATTCAAATCATGGCACAATCTTTTGTGATAGATGGCATATCTCATAGACTCATGCTATGTACTCTATCATTTTTGCTCCTCAAGGTAAAAGTACTGCCGCCGATTCAGTTTTTCAAGGATGCAGTAATTGCATTTGTCGGTCAATCTTCCACAGCCTCGACGACTGTGTCGTTTTCCCCTATAAGTAGGATACCTTGGTGTTATTTTTCCTATCCCAGTACCTCCGTTGGCATGTATGCCTATCCCTTCTTGTCATATTCTTCTATCTTTGAACTTCATGCTTGGGGCTCATGGCCTCAAGACCGTTTGGAAGAGTTCCTTTAGCCTTCTACCGGGGCCTCCCTTCCTTGAACATAGGCGTGCTGTCCCATTATTACTGTGGTCATCGGTATGATAGCCCTTGCTGCTGCTCTTGGCCCGAGGTGGTGATGGATGGGGAGTTGGTCTCCCTCTTATATAGGTAGTCATTAGGATCATGCACCGCTACTCAAAAGGGGCTCCGATTATACACCGCTTCTCACCTTCATACCCCGGCTCGACATAGAACTTTGCTCTGAGTTGGGAGCTTGCACGACTTGATGATCCAAGAAGTGGAATTTAAGTAGCCGTGTAAGCGGGTCCGAGGTTTTCCCGGTCCTCAGTCTCTCCGAGGTTCTCTCGGCCAATGAGGGTCCTCGACCTCCGGAGAGCTATGGCATTTTTTCATCCCTCCCCTATCCTTGACTTACCCTTTTGGGTACATAAGTGTGGAAGGCTGGGGCAGGGCTTCCGAAGGCGCTCTGGGAGATATTTTCTTTGAGGTCATGCATCCGGGGACGATGGATTTTGGAGGTGCTGATGCCGCGGTGGATCGTCGACCGCTTAGACTATGACACAGACCTTCACTATATGTGCCCTATTACTTCTTTACTTCTGTGTAGAGACCCTTCGTGGGCTTTTGTAATTATATGTCGTGACCCCTCGAAGCTATTGTATGTAAATTTTTATGAATAAAAATATACTTTGTTGGCTTCTGCTTTCCTTATTTTGTTTTGTATCTGTATGCTCTCATTCCCTTCGATGCTCTTTGAATGCCTTCTTTTATTCGTTGGCCACCGATATCTGACTCGAACGCGAGCATTCATTCTGATCTTCTGCTAATCGACATGGATTTCCTTCAACTCGTCGTCATGCTTCGGACCAATCTTGGATTGATCTGATAGGTCTAGGCTATCGAGGCTCTCCGAGTTGTTTGGAGATCATGCGTTGAATTTCGGGGCCTTCGGGAACGTTATCCCGGATAAAGGTCATCTTCGGGTTCCCGGGGGTCCCTATTGTCTTGATGTAGATAACCCTTTTAGAATGTATATGATTGACTTCTGCTGAGGAGTTTGCTTGTATTTGGGCGCTCCCTTAGGCCTTCATAGAGCTTTCGCTATCGGAGCCTCCTATGTTTATTCCTCATTTCAGGAAGAGGGGATCACAAGACCAGATGCTTGCCTTGCGTCAAGTGTCAGCGCTTAAAGCTCACAGAGGCCATACTTCTTTGGGCTGGGGGTTCTTGATGTAGAGTGTTGCCTCAAGAATGGAGATAATACGCATGTACCCTCGAGTTTTGACTTCTTTTTGGGAGATGTTTTCTGGATTAGGCATCGACCCGTCGATTTGTATTGAGGTTGTTGGATTCCCGGGGCTTTCCTCGGGCATGGCAAATCGTCACTGCTCCTCGCAAATATGTGGGGAAGCTTCAGCTCCTTTGTAGGACTTCACTATCTCTAGGTAGCTGCACTTCCGTTTTGGCATAGGGTACTTCATTCGCTTAGGCACAAGCCTTCTTTTTCGGGATAAAAACTAGGTCGAAGGAAAAGAGTGCAATGGGCGCACTTTTTGGGGTCTCGAGGTCTCCTGATAATGTCGACATCCTGGTATCTTCAGTCGAGCGCCTTCAAGAGGGTTAATTTCTAATCCAAAAATAAAACAAAAGGGATGGCGGTACCTTGGGACGAGATATGCAGGTGGTGCCTTGAGGATGGCTTATTATGACTGCCCGAGAGCGGACACGTGATGCAGATTTCTACTTTGCGTTTGTCAAACCCGATCGGGTTTGAGACTTGATTTGCCCGTCGGCCTATTCAGGAGAGAAGGTGCGGACATTGGTAATACTTCGTATATTGCAAACATTTCTCTTGCCTCATGTTGTTCTCCGTGGACGGTTTTGATCCCATCCTTTGCCGGGAATTTTATCATCTGGTGGAAGGTGGATGGTACTGCTCTCATGCAGGGTATCCACAATAACCCAAACAAGGCGTTATACCTCATGTCTCCCTCGATGACATGGAATTTTGTGTTTTGGGTTGTGTCGGCCACGGTAATAGGGATGGTGATCTCTCCTTTCATCGTTTCGCTCGCCATGTTGAACTCATTAAGGACCCGTATGGTGGGCACGATCTATTTAGTTAGTCTGAGCTGCTCTACCACCCTTGACCTGATAATATTGGCCGAGCTACCTAGATCCACGAGTACACATTTTATCTAAAAAGAATTCACAAGAAAGGAGATTACCAGGGCGTCATTGTAGGGTTGAGACAGGGCCTCGGTATCTTTTTCTCTAAACGTTAGGGCATCTTCGGGGATATATCCCCGAGTCCATTTTTCCCTAGTGATGGATATTTTTGTCTTCCTCATCATGGGTTCCTGCGGGGCATCGGCGCCCCAATGGTCATGTGGATGACGTGTTGCGGTTCGTTTGCTTCGTTCTTCTTGGTTGCCTCCTTGTCTCGGAACTGATTTTTGGCCCGATAGCTAAGGAATTCCCGAAGGTGCCTTTTGTTGAGCAGCCGGGCCACTTCTTCTCGTAGTTGATGGCAATCCTCGATTCTATGACCGTGTGTATTATGGAACTCACATATTAAGTTGTAATTTCTCGGCAAAGGGCTGACTGCATCGGCTTGGGCCACTTGGCTTCCCTGATTTTGCCGATAGCGAACACGATATCTGATATGTCGACGTTGAAGTTTTATTTCAATAGGTGGGGCACGTTCGTTGGTGCCATGTTTCGATCGAACCTGGTTCTAATGATGAGCCCCCAAGGATCCTGTCCTCGATCTTTCCTCCGATCGTTGTGGGTTAGGTTGCGCCTCAGGGCCTTCCTTCTGTCTTCAAGGTACAGTTGGTATCTTTCTTTGCTTGGTTTTGTGTCTTTTGCTAGGAGTCTGTTTAGGTATACTGAGCCTGAAATGGCTCCCAATTGGTCATCCTCAGCCCTAATCTTTGACTGGTATCAGTTGTGAATGTCCTACCAGGTCACAGTTGGATATTCGATTAGATTTTTCTTCAGATATTTTGAAGCCATCGAGCTTCGTTCGCTCAGGCCTTGGATGAAGGCCTGCATTGCCCAATTATCGGAGACTGGTGGCAGCTCCATCCGCTCCATCTGGAAGCGGGACACGAATTCCTGCATCATCTTGTTCTCTCTCTGATTGATTTTGAAAACGTCGGATATCCTTGTCGCTACCTTGATGGCCCCTGCATGTACTTTTACGAAGGAGTCTGCTAGTATGGTGAACGAATCTATGGAGTTGGGATCCAAGTTATGGTACCACATCATGGCCTCCTTTGAAAGCATTTCTCCGAATTTTTTCAGCAACACGGACTCGATCTCATCTTTTTTATGTTGTTGCCTTTTACTGCACATGTGTAAGCAGTGACGTGTTAGTTGGGGTTAGATGTGCCATTGTACTTAGGGAGTTTTGGCATTCTGAACTCTTTTGGGATGGGCTTCGGGGCCGCTTCCTCGGGGAACGTCCTTTGAATGAACTTCTTTGAATCCAAACCTTTGAGGACTGGGGGCGCACCTGGGATCTGGTCGACCCTAGAGTTGTAGGTCTCGACCCTTTTATCATTAACTGCAATCATTTTCTCTCCTGATTCGATCCTTTTTGGTGAGTTCCTCAAGCATTTTTTCGATGGCGAGATCATCCACTAAACCGTTGTTGCTTGACATTTCGAGTACTCGCTCCGCGGGGGGAGCCATTTCTGGTGCCGCTGTGCTGGGGATCCTCGGATGGCTTTGCAGCTGAGCGATGGCCAGTTATTGTGCCTGCAACATCTCAAAAATAACATAAAGACTAACTTCTTGTTTTTCCGGGGTCGGGGTTTTCTGCACTTCCTGTTGGTCGATGTGTCGTATGCTCCGGTCGGTGTGAGAAGTTCCGTTGATTTGTTGTGCGTCCTGTGAATCTGTGTCCACTAGGATTGATCCGGGAGCGATATCAAGATTCCGTGGAGGTGCTCCGGCGGCCGGTATAACCACGCTATTTTCCCCATGATCTTCAAGGGTGCCAAACTGTTTACCTTGAAAATGGTAACAACAAATAAATTTGTAAATGGTATTCTAAAAATACTTCATCTATTCCCGAGCTAGTTGTTAAAGCAGTTATTGCTAAGAACATGAAGTATAATGATGAAAAAGCAAGATAAAACGAGCCAGTAACCAAACCAAAAGGATCTGTTACCCGGATGCAAAGTTAGTCGATGGGGACCTCGAGGCCGAGGTTCGAGCCGAGCTCGAGCTACTGGGGGCAATCGAGAATGGAATAGTAAGCGAAGATATGGTTAAGCCAAGATTTATGTTACCAATATTGAGCAAAGTAGTGAAGAACGAATAAGAAAATTATAAAATGCTAAGACGACCTCAGGCCAGTGAGAATGAACAATTTAGAAGAAAAGAGAGAGAGAGAGAGACAGAGAGAGAAAGAGAGACAGAGACAGAGAGATTATTGCACTTGTGGAGAAATGGAATAGCATCAGTCCGTTGCAAGGTGGGGCTAGTACCCTTTATATAGGAGTGGAGACTCAGCTACGAGTATGTGGAGATTAAGTACAAAGTACGGTGAAGGGATGGCTTGACGTTATGCCTCCGCATAGGCTTTGGATAGGCCGGGCCTGTCAGATATAGCCATGTGCCTAGAGGGCTTCCCCCTTTGTCCTGGCTTTGTTCTTTGTCTCCTTTGAGTTGGGCTTCGATGAGCCCCGAGGTCGAGAACTCGATCACGGCCTCCCGCCCTCGGGTCTCGAGGCATGCTTCCGAAATGTCTTGATAGCGAGAAATCAAGTCTTCTGATTTTGCCGTGTACAAGTTTCTGAACCACTCATGGCCATCACTCATATCACTTCTTCTTCTATTTGGGTTTCTTCTATTTCCATCAGTGCCATTTTGATGTGTTCATCTCCAAAGTCAGCTTCCAAGGTCCTCCATATATAATGGGAAGAGATACAAAGGGACACTTTGTAAGGAATGTTTTTGGACAAGCTTCTGTAGAGCAGGTCATGTACTTTAGCATTTTTCTATACTAGCTGATGCATTTCATCATCTATTCCTCTTCTCTCTTGTTGAACTTGTTACCCTCACCATCCATTTTGGTCGGGAGAAGTGGTCCATGACTGACAATTACCCATTGATCAAAGTCAGTGGTATGAAGAAATGTTTCCATACGTAGCTTCCATTCATCTAAGTGGTGCCCATCGAACAACGGATGTCTTCCAATGTGCATTCCAAGCTATACTAGAGGCTCTATCTTCACAACCCGGTGTTCATCAATTACAACATTGCGAGTTATAGACTTATCCTCCTTTTCTTCCTTTTTATCCCTTCCTCTATCCTCATATGCTGCCAAAAAGACCTGTTTTAGTGAACTTTTACCTAGGAGATTTCCTTTATTGGAACTCTTTTCTCTTATCTTCTTTCGTTTCTCCTTTTCAGCTCGTTCTTTCCTCCAGTCAATTTTCTACATTTGGCAGTCCTTGACTATGTGATCTAGCTTACTACACTTGTAGCACCCATCATAATTAGCTTTGTCGATCTACTTAGTCTTACCACTGTTCTCTCTCTTAGATGCATTTTTAGAGTTCTTCCTAAACCTTTTGAACTTGGCAAATATTGCTAGGTCGGGATCATCATTGCCAGATTTATCTTCCTTAGACGCTTTAAAAACCAGATCCTTATACCTCTTTGGTTCTTCCTTGTGCAGTTCTATCTTTCTCATTTCATGAGTCTTTAAGTTTCCCATCAACTCATCAAGTGAGATTTTGTCCAGCTCCTTGGCTTCCTGGATTGCTGTGACTTTTGATTCTCATGAAGCTAGAAGGAGCCTTAGAATTGTTGACCAACTCTTCTGAGGTAAACACTTTTCCAAGTGATTTCAGTTTATTAGTTATTATGGTAAACCTAGCCATCATCTCCTGGATGGGCTTAGACTCTTTCATCGAGAAGAGCTTATATTTGCTTATAAGTAGTTCTATCAATGATCTTTTCACTTGATTTGTTCCTTCATGAGAAGTTTGGCATGCATATTATATCTGTGTTGTATTAAAGCACGCACAAATTCTATTATACTCATCAGGACCAAGTCCATAGATAAAGATTTTCTTAGACTTTGCATTCTTCTCCATCATTCTAAAATCAGCTGCCACAAAATTTAGAGGGGCCCTTAGGAACTGTTTCATTTTGTGCATTTTATTTAGTAGGAGTCAATAGACCTTGGTTCAATATGGTCCATAGTTCATAGTCTTCAGCTCTCAAGAAGTCTTCCATTCTTGCTTTCCACTAACTATAATATTTTCCATTGAACATGGGTGGTCTGATAGTTGTTTGTCCTTCATTAATTCCGGGTGGAGCACTCATCTTGCTTCCAAGATCTCTTTAGGTGTTAGCGTGTGTGTGAGAGAACTTTTTCTGATACCAATTGTTAATTTGAGTTCCTATATGATTTACTGAAGATCTTGGTTCTTTACTGTGTTCCTTAAACTTGAAGTAAAAAAGTAAGTAGTAATTAAACACAATGATTCTGACACGAAAAATCACTCGGGTCAAAAGGTGCAAAAATCATGACCTACTACATAGGATTTTCAACTTCAACTCCACTAGAATAATAAGCCAATATATATCAATTACAAGACTGTAATTCAATAATCTCCAATACTCCTACTATAACTATTTGATTTACACGTTACTCTAACTTTTAAAGCAAATACTCACTCTAACTCAGTAATTGTTTGTGACACTTGATTACACTCGATTTCCTAAAACACATTCACTAGACTGACTCAAGAAGAATATAATACTGGTACTCAACTAGAGTGAATAACATGTAATTCTTCAGTTGATGTGTAAAAAGGATAAGTTCAAATTTCCAAAATAGATTAGTATTTAAACGCCCAGACTTTGAAATCTTCTAGGGGTCCTATGCATAGTCAACTTCTCATTTTGATAGGACTCCTACTGTTCTAAGAACTCCACAAGTTTTTGGACTCTGGTCTCTTACTGTATTATTCATATCTTCTTGGAAACAATCTTTATCACATGTATCAGCCTTCTTTCACCAAACTCGGACCTGGGTAACTTTGAGATAAAGTTATTATTTTGCACAGACGTACAATCATCAACCAGAGGAGTTGATCATTTACCCTTAGGATCTGGTTCTTAGAAAAGTTAAACAACTACATTGAGGACCTGGTTCTTCGAATCATTGCATCTAAACAAACTTTGTTAATCATCAAAATCTCAATACTCAACATTTGAACATTGATGAAATAGAAATGTTCTCTCTTCCTCTCTACTTCTCTTGTACATTTTCTTGTTTTATTTTATTATTTTTGAGCTTAAATTTTAATATGAAGTGATATTGTATAATAAAATAAGAAATCTCTCTTCCTATCTACTTCTCTTATCTTTGATACTATTTTCATACTAGTTTCTTATACGAATTACTCACAAAATATGAAGATGAAGTGGATGGGCCCCTCTTTGTTTTTGTTCCGTCGTCGCTTAATTCCTGCACAAGGCAATCCAATTTCAATCCTAGAAATATACAAAGTTAACACACCTTATGATGAGTTCTGGTAATGAGTGGTACCAACAGTTAGAAACAAGCTATAAAGATTCAGATATTCAGCAAGTTGTAAAGCTAAGAAATGATTGAGTAATTAGCTAAGGTTTGTTTCTCTAACACATGGGCTTATTTGGCCATTGACATTGTTTGTCGATGCCATTGTCATAGACTACTATATTTTCTTTTCTTCAAATTTATGTCTTTATGGACTTTCACTTATGATGGGTTAATATATAATTGAATAGTAACTATCAATAGATGTCGAATAGATAATTAAATATATTATTTTAAATTACTAGTTATGTAGCATGTCAAATCACATAGCTAAATTGTTACAGGAATTGCATGTTAAAGACCGCAGGGGCATTCATCTAACCGCTATTATTGCTAGATGTATTTAGCGCATTTTAACTTATGATTGACTTGTGTAATTTTATGACGCATGACATACAATAACTAGACATACTGATGGTTTAGACATATTTTGATATTATCGAATTTACGATTTTTGTCAAGGTATTGTGATAACTTTATATCATATTTGTACACCACTTGGTTCGCTTTGTTCACATTAACAGATATGACGTTTGTATTGGGTTACAGAGATATTGATGTTCAATTTTTGACCATCACCACGATTATTACTTATGTAGGGTAGAAAAATATTTTTATACTTTTAGTTCTTATAAATCGAAAAATATGAGACCATTAGAGTACTAATCGATTTTACGCCTATAACCACTATAAGTGAAAAATACTTTTAAAGGCTTAAAGGTAGGATATTGAATTCAAGTCCTGGTGTATCTGTTGATATAAGATGTTGAGTTTGAGTTCTAATATGATATGACCTAACACGTCTTTGTATGGGTAAGATATTGGATTCAAGTCTCAATACACCATATTAATTATATAATGATGATTCAGATAAAGTAATTGCTTTTAATGAAAAATCATCAAGTTTTTATCACTTGATAGCTCTGTTCCATGAGGTGAATGTGGTAG
Source organism: Nicotiana glauca (assembly GCA_026770625.1). Classification (NCBI taxonomy): domain Eukaryota; kingdom Viridiplantae; phylum Streptophyta; class Magnoliopsida; order Solanales; family Solanaceae; genus Nicotiana; species Nicotiana glauca. Next base: position 16,955 of record MU754579.1, on the reverse strand, counting down.
TAGTATATGATAAGTTTGAAAGAAGAATAAATGATTATTGTGGCCGTATGAATGTATTTGGCGTGCAAAGGACGAAAAAATAATTGTCATTATGGTAGTAGTTATAAAAGGAGAACAAGAAGGGTTCTCAAAATTATCCTTTAAACGGTGAAGGCAATATTTATCATCAATGTGTAAAAAAAATATTTAAGGCACGCCCATATGATTATAGTCCATTCCTTAAAGTGAATGTGACTTGTGATAAGCATTGAGAATACAAACATATTCTTGAATATTTAATGTGGCAATATATGATAAAAGTTAAGAATAGGGACTTACTCATACGCGGTTGGATAAATACTGCAACTCATTTTTAAGGGAGGTTTGAGCAAAATAAAAAGAATAAATATTATTGTGTGACAACAGAAAGGCCTTATAAAATATTATTAAAGGCAAATATAAAGCAAGAAACGAGCCTTGTCTATAATATTTTTAACAGTGACAATAATAATATAATTTTTTCTTTGGATGAGATATTCACCACTTGGATGGCGTAGTAAAAAGAATTTGTAATACAAACTTAATCGAGAGCTCCAAAAGAGCAGTTTGTTACTATCCGAATAAATAAAATTATTCATGGTATTGATTTTGTAATAAGTCTTAAAAAAAGAATTGAGTTTCAAAGATATTAGGCAGATTGGTTGCCATATTGAGACTATAAATGAAAGGGAGATTGAATATATTCATATTACTATAATCATACCGGGTATGTCACGACCCAATTTCCACTATAGGCTATGATGACGCCCAACGTTGCTTCTAGACAAGCCAAGGGAAAACTAGCCATGTAATTGTCCCTTTTAAAATTCTTAAAGTAGTTGACTTTATTTATTAAGAGGATGATTGACAGAAAACTATAGTAAAGTAATCCGTATAACAATGAAGGAGTAGTGTAGTGAATTTAATTCTCAAAAATCATAAAATGTCTATTAGAACATTTTCAAAATTCGGTGTCACAAGTGTATGAGCAACTAGTAGAATATACAAAATCTCCTATGCTATTGTCTGGAGTAAGATAGACAAAAAATAAATACAAAGAGAGACTGTGGGCGTTGCAGGATGGCATAGAGAGCAACTCACCACTAAGCCTCGGTGTAACGAGGGTACATGCGTAAATGATCACCAGATGCACCTGTCCCAAATCCTGCATGGTTATTGCAGAAGTGTAGCATGAGTACATAAATAACATGTACCCAGTAAGTATCTAGTCTAACCTCGAAGAAGTAGTAACGGGGGTTCGACATCGACACTTACTATAGGTCAATAAATAAAATACAAAGATTTTAAATAGGCATGGAATATATCAATGATAATAACGTAATAATGGACAATAAATAAGTGATTCTTTAACTATATTTCAATTAAGATCTCCAACTAACACGTACTAACTTCAACGAATACAAGCCATCAAGTAAATCATAGTTTTAGTCAAGAAGTGAAAGTAATATTAATTGTAATCGGACTCCGAGCATTATCACACATGATTTATAATGTGGTCGTACGGCTCGATTCAGAATAATATATACACTGCCAAGGGTCAATCGATGCAAATCATAGATGCATTAATTATACTGCCAATCATTCCGCCTGGTCCACAAGAAGAGAGAATACTATATGAACTCCGATTAAACGGCTATTTCAAGAATAATTCACCAGGAAGCACAATTTCTAACAATGGGCAAGTAACCCGCCAACACTCAAAGTAATGAAAATTCGTCTTTATGAGTCCTTATCAAGTAACAATATAATTTACATACTTAAGTTAACAAGTAGAATATAAATAATAAAAGTATTGCATGACAAAGTCCTAAACTACCCAGACATAAGCATGATTTTTATCTATACACGGATTTTCGTCACTTCATGCGTACATAACGTCCACAATTAGTAGCAAATAGCAATTTAAACACTTATGAGGTAAATTTTTACTTCCAAAGTTAGGAAAAAGACTTACCTCATTCTCAAGTTCACTTTTCGATATACAAATTCATTCTAAAAGCCTCAAGTCGGTGCAAGACAATCCAAAACTAGTCAAATATTGAATAAATTAATTTATATATACTCAAAAGTTCATAATTTAGCTATTAGAGTAATTAATATATACTCAAAAGTTCATAATTTAGCTATTAGAGTAATTAACCAACCCAAATTAGAAGATGCCTAAAACTCTCCCCCGGCCCACATGCCCGGATTTCAAAATGTTTTGAAGATAAATATTACCCATAGCCTCACGAATCCAAATATATAACTTCTACTTAATTCCATAATCACTTTCGTGGTCCAATCTCATTTTTATAAAAAAATCTAGGTTTTTCCACTAAACCTATAATTTCAAAATTTTATATGTTACAATTTACCCGAACTTTGTGTATTAAACTTATATTAAGTAGTAATTACTTACCTTACAATGATAGGTGAAAAATCCCTCTCCAAGAGCTCCACAATCGACCACCCCAAGTAAAAATGAGAGAAAAAAACCTAAGTCCGATATAAATGCACCCCTTCTGCCACAGAGATTGTTGCACCTGCGACCAAACAGTCGCACCTACGACTCTGCTCCTGCAGAAAAAATCATCGGAAGTGCGGTACTTGAAAAATCCATCTTCCCTTGCTTCTGTAGCCCAAAGCTCGCTTTTGTGGAAAAGTGGATCACACATGCGATCCCACGCCAGCCCCAGTACTTTAGCTTCTGCAGAAAAAATCTAGCTGCTGCGGATTTACACTTGTGCCCAGTCTTCCGCACCTGCAAACCTAGATCTGGCTGGTCACCTCTACTTCTGCGAACTAGGCACCACACCTGTGGTACCTCTTCTGCGACCATTCCCACCACATGTGGGAATGCACTAGATGCCAGCAGCCTTTAGTTATACTCCCAAGTTCGAACATCTTCCATAAATTGTCTGAATAGCACCCGAGGCCCTCGGGTTCTCGTCCAAACATAATAAAAAGTTCTTAAATATAAAAAGGACCTGCTCTAACCCTCAGAACACATAAAATAACATCAAAACTAAGAATCTCACCCTCAAAACCAAATCGAATTAAATTATGAACTTTAAGCTTTTTAACTTATTCTGAACGTGCCGAATCATACTTATACTACTCGGAATGACACCAAATTTTGCGTACAAGTCATAAATCACTATACATACCTATTCTTAGGCTTGGAATCCCAAATGGACCTCTGTAATACCAAAATCTACTCCAAACCAAATTTAAAGAATGGGAAAACCTTCAACATGCCAACTTTCAACATTAAGTGCTGAAATGCCCGCGGGTCATTTGAAACCCGATTCGAACATACGTCCAAGTTCAAAATTATTATATGAACCAATTGGAAAAGTCAAATCTTAATTTCGAGGTTGTTTACTAAAAACGTTGATTCAAGTCAAACTTGGCGATCTTAGGCCACTATTAAGGAATCAAGTGTTCCGATTTCAACCTGAATCCTTCCCAACCCAACTCAACCATTCCTGCAAGTTATAAAATAGTAAAAGCACATATGGGGAGTCTTGATTAGGGGAATGGGGCCTAAAAAGAAAAATGATCGGCCGGGTCGTTACATTCTCCACCTCTTAAACAAACATTCGTTCTCGAATGGGTTTAGAGTCATACCTGGAGTGTTGAATAGGTGTGGATATCTTCTCCGCATATCCTCCTCGTCTCCCAAGTTACCTCATCGAGTGGTTGATCCCTCCACTAGACCTTTATCGTAGAAATCTTCTTAGACCTTAACTAGCAAACCTGCATGTCAACAATTGCCATCGTCCCTCCTCGTAATACAAGCTCTCATCTAGTTGAACCCCGTTGTAAACGTGCGACCTATCGGCATGGTACCTCTGGAGCATAGCACATGTAAGACCGGATGAACTCCCGATAGACTGGGAGGCAAGGCAAGCTCCTAAGTAACCTCCCCAACTCACCTCACCACTTCGAATGGAACAAGGAACCTTGGGCTCAGCTTGCCCTTCTTCCCGAACCTAATAATTCCCTTCATCGGCGAGACTTTCAAGAGAACCTTCATGCCTACCATAAATGATAAATCACGCGCCTTCTGATTTATGTAACTCTTTTGTTTGGATTGTGCTGTGCGAAGTCACTCCTGAATCAACTTAACCTTCTCTAAGGCATCCGATGGGCGAACGACATTGTCGACCATACAAAGCCTTAAATTAAGCCATCTCAATGCTGGACTGATAACTGTTGTTTTAAGCAAAATCGGCCAAAGGCAAGAATCAATCCCTGTGCCCTCTGAAGTCAATCACACATGCTCTGAGCAATCCTCCAGGATCTGAACCATCCACTTTGATTGCCCGACGGTATGCAGATGAAAGGCTATATTGAGCTCTACCCCAATAGCCAACTCGCTCTGTATTGCTCTCAAAAAGTGTGAAGTAAACTGAGGGCCTCTATCTGAGATGATAGAAACAGGAACACCATGCAACCAAAATATATCCTGAAATTAAATACGGGCCAACCTCTCAAACGAGTACGTATTCATCACTAGGATAAAGTGTGCCGACTTTTCAGCCTGTCGACAATGACCCAAATGAAATTAGACTTCCTCAACTTCCGTGGGAACCCAACTACAAAGTCTATAGTAATGCGCTACCACTTTCACTCAGGTATAACCATATGCTGAAGTAGGCCACCTGTGATGACCCAACCAGTAGTCTCATGAGTTACAGCTCCATTTCCCCCATTTTCTTCTTCGTTATGCTTTATTATCCATGTCTTAAGTGATCGAGTTGGTTTGGAGTGGTTTTGGTAGGAAATGAGACACTTCGTCTCTTTAAGGAAAGCTTAGTTTGGAAAAGTCAACCGGATGTTGACTTATGTGTTAGGGTGCTCGGATCTGATTTTTGATGATTTGGTTAGCTTTGGGGGATGATTTTTGACTTAGGAGTGGGATCAGAAGTGATTTTAGAGGTCCGACGTAGAATTAGGCTTGAATTGGCGAAGTTAGCATTTTGGCGATTTCCGATTGATAGGTGAGATTTTGATCCGAGGGTCGGAATGGAATTCCAAGAGTTTCTGTAGCTTCATTTTGTCATTTGGGATGTGTGTGCAAAATTTCAAGTAATTCGGACATCGTTTGGTCGGGTTTTTGATCGAAAGTGTGTTTCAGAAGTTTTTGGAAACTTAGGCTTGAATTCGATGAGTTATGGATAATTTGATTTTATTTGAGGTGTTTTGATGATTGGAATAGGTTTGAATTATGTTGGCATGTTTGGTCAGGGTCCCATGAGGCTAGGATAAGTTTTGGAAGAGTTTTTGGAAGATTTTTGCCGTTTTGAGCATAAGCATGTGATGATCCAAAGGTCCATTTTTAGTTCTAGATATCAAAATTTGATTTTGAGACTCCCAAAATTTTAATAATGAATTATAGGAGTGATCTGGAAATTTTGGTCTAATTTCATCAAGCAGCGATTGGGTTGTTGACGCGAAACATGAGTTAATTGTTTAACGAGAAAAATAGGTATTGCGCTGAGCAAATGAGCTCCAAATTGTGTTTTGATTGAAGTAATACCTTTGTATGATTATTTGTGACTCATAGGAACAAGAATCGTCGCATTCTGAGTTCGTATGATGGAGTTAGAGCATATTTAGTGAAATAAAAAGCTGCTGCAACTTTTCGGGCACTTGCTGGTATTTTTGCAGATGCAATGAACAGTACCGCATCTGTGATGAACAGTCCGCTTCTGCGGTGAAGAGTGATTCTGCTTCTGCGGTGAACAGTACCGCAGAAGCGAAAATGCTTGACATTGTATAACTCGGGCAGTCCGAGAGTTTTTCTCCTTTTTGGAGCTATGGAGTTCGGATTGAAGCCATTTTTGAAGCGACTTTTACTATATGGATTGGGTTAAGTGTTCTATATCCAAAAGTGATTATATTTAATGATTTCATGGTCATTTTCATCAAGAATTAGTGAATCAAATGGAAGAAATTGGAGAAGATTTTAAACCTTTAAAAAAAACAAAAATTCTAGATTTGGAGGCCGAGTTATTGTCGGATGTTGGTAAAATTTGTATGGTTGGACTCGCGGTTGGATGATGTTTCATATTTTGTAACTTTTGCCGGGTTCCGAGATATGGGCCCCACGGGCAAATTTTGAGTGTAATTTCAGATTTTTGATGGAAAATGTAGAATTTCATATGGAATAAATTTCTATAATTTTTATTAACTGAATCGAATCGTTATGGCTAGATTCGAGGCATTCAAAGGTCGATTTGAGAGGAAAAGGCAATTCGGAGTAGGATTTTTGTTCGGATTGAGGTGAGTAATGATTGTAAATGATGTCCTAAGGGTTTGAAACCCCAGATTGCACATCTTAGTACTATATTGAGGTGAGACACGCGCTGGTTGATGAGCGTGGGATCTTTTACTACTGGGGATTGTGACTTGGTCTATCCCGATTGATGATTTTACCGCATATTTGGCTGAAAATTATTTATTATCATCATGATTTGGGCTGATTGCCATATTTGGGTTTCGTGCCAATTATTTGGACACTTCGGGGATTTTTATCATTGTTTCCTCACTGTTTTGAATTGTATTTGTACTCAGTCCTGTTGATATTTATGGTTTTACAAACTCAGCCAGTTTTATATAGATTTGAAACTTAAATGATATTTCTAAATGATATTTTGGCTTGAGAACCATTGTTTTACAAATGCCGGAGGGGCTTATGATAATTTCCGGACTGAATGAGGCCGAGGGCCACATGTGAGGATATGCTGAGTGATATGAGGCCGAGGGCCTAAGATACTTTATATGCCACGCGGTGGCTTGAGTGATATGAGGATATGCTAAGTGATGATGCCACGAGGTGGCTTGATATGTCGCTTGGGCCGTAAGGGGCCTCTCCGAAGTCTGCACACCCACAGTAAGCGCGGGTACCCATTGTTCTGAGTGATTGATACTATTATGAGCCAGAGGGGCTGATACTATACTAAGTGATTGATACTGCACCTGAGGGGCTGATACTGTTCTGAGTTACTGATACTGTGCCCGAAAGGCAGATTTCTACTTGTTTTTTACTGCCAAATTACCTGTTTTACTGGTTTTGAAAGAGATTTCATTTGATATTTCACCGATTTACTATTTTAAGTGATTTTACTACTTATGTATAGAATGCTTTGTGCCTTTATGTGTTTTCGTGCTTTCAGCCATTATTTATATTTATTACACACTGGGTCGGAGTACTCATATTACTTCTTGCACTGTGTGTGCAGATTTAGGCATGGTAGATTTCCACTTTTGAGAGCTGATCCTTCCAGTCCAGGAGGTGTTTCGAAGACTGTGAGGTAGTTGTTGGCGTCCGTAGCCCCCGTGCCTCCCTTATCTTATCATTTCCATGTTATTCAAACTATTGTATCGGATTTTGTATTTATTAGACACGTATCAGTATTCTTTAGTTGCTCATGACTTGTAACACCCCGGTTAGGACTATTTCGAGTTGAATTTCCGCATCTTTATCTATATTTTCTGCTATTTGATATTATTAAACCATGTTGTACTACAATTGTGTTAAATAATTATTTTAAAAGGGTGAATTGGGTTGACTGGCTGGCCTTGTCTTCACGAGAGGCGCCATCATGACCAGGTTCGGGATTAGGGTCGTGACAAGTTGGTATTAGAGCCTAGGTTACATAGGTCTTACGAGTCATGAGAAAGTTTAGTAGAGTCTCCCGGATCAGTACGGAGACATCAATATTTATCCTCGAGAGGCTACAAAACCTTTAGGAAAACATCACATTCTTGAAATTCTTATCATGCGTCCTTGATTTAGCGTGGAATATAACTCTTTGAATTACTTCCAAGCATTTGTATGCGCGAACGAGCGCTCAATATTAGATGTGCCTTGATGTCTTGTGATTACCTGATTAAGGGGAGAGACGTGATCTCTGTGAGTTTGATGTTGGGCCAGTCTGGAGGACTCAAGGCTGGATCTTTGCCTATGGCTTGAGCACCGAGGTGATGATTGTGTGAGCAAGTATTTTGAACTTATATGTTCAGTATTGTCCCTATTAGTGGGAGTGACTGTTGGGTAACTATGTGATGAGTATGTTAGTACTATGAGATGTATCTATATGACTTGGAAATGACGATGGAGGTCTGCTGGATGATGGAAGAACTATTAGATTCTTGAAGTCCATCTTGACTTGAGGTATAGCCCGAGTTATGGGCATGTGGAGAATCCTTTCATGTCTCCTAGTTGGGAGTGAAGTAAATTTCATGTTGCGGTATGAGTTTAGACTCAGGAAGATTAAGTGACAGTGTAATGTGTATGACAGTGGAAGGTATACAAAAATGTTAGTTTGAGGCAAAACAGGTGGGTTATCTCCTGCGGAGTGTTCTGAATTTGTGTGATCCCTAAGTTGTCTGTTACAAGATCTCATTTACAAGTAAAATATACGTGTTGAAATCTAAATTAGGTCACTTAAAAGAGTGGGCTTAATTGTTGCGGGGATGCATGCGAGATTTGTAGAAGATTTACCGTGTACTAGATGATCTGCGTTTTGACAAGCTTACAAATGATTTGAGTTTAATCTCACTATGGTATTGTGGCATCAATAGAGTAAAAGTGTTATGAATTATTGAGTGTATCTTGATCTATGTCTTCAAGCCAAGTCGGGGAGTCTGCTGTGAGCAGTTGATTTAGGTGGTATGTTGGTTCTAGTTTGAGGCGTGCGAGTGAATTAGCTATGACTTGCGAAAATTGAGACCGAGAATGGCTCGAGAAAAGGAAGATTTAGACAAAGGTTATATTATTCTTCATAGAGTAAGAAAAATCATGGGATGTCTGTGAGCACGTGATTTTTGCCCTAAGCAAATTATTCCAAAAGTTTCAAATAAAAATGATTTTACATTTTTTATAAATTTTGTTGCATTCTTTGTGCTAATTGGTTGCATAATAATTCATATTAAAAAATACAAAAAATATGCATTTACATTAGAAATTTAATTTTACATTTTAGTATTAAGTAGATATTAATTCATTTTAGAACAAATTTAAAGAAAATTACAAAAATAGTTCTTAGGCATTTTTAATTGATAATTGTTGACCTTTAAATAATTTTAGGAAGTTAAATAGTTCAATTAGGTTTTGTTTAATTTTTACCAAAATCAGAAAATACAAAAATATAAAATACAAAATAAAAACAAAGATAAATAAACAAAAGGAATAAAAAGAATTGAAGACAAGGAATTGGGCTGTTATATTTGGTTTGGAGCCCAAGCGGAATTGAACTAACCCAGGCCCAATTAGTCCCCCAACCCGGTCCGTTCTTTAAGCCACTAAAATGACGCTGTTTCTCAGTGCACAAGATCTCAGCCGTCGAGGTTGTTAGATCGAACGGTCAAGAAGCCCACGTCATTTAGTATTTAATTATCGGACACACCCCCACCCTCCAGTCTTCGTCCCAAACGTACCCCTTTTACAGCCTGTGTAACACCACCGCCTGCCGCCGCCAGAAATCGCCCACGGTGGCGGCTCATCTCCAAAACCCCTCAAATTAACACCCTAGATTCTATTCGCCTCCCTCTATCCAAATCCACTACTCATTTCTTTCGAATCCCAGCCTGGTTCTTCAAACAAAGGCATTTATTCCGCCGGAACCCTACCGCCGGTGATGAAACCACCACTTCCAAATCACCCCAAAAATACACCAGTAACCCTCCTCAGTCTCCTCTTTCTAACCATGCAATTATTTTTCCTCAAATCAGCCCCCACCGGCTCGAATCTTTCTTTAAAGATTTTCCGGCCACGACATTGGTCACGCCAAACGACCCCCAAATAACA
>MU754578.1:27003-48681 GCA_026770625.1 Nicotiana glauca | reverse complement strand
TCCCTAAACTCGGGTGCACATTTATGTGACCCAAATCCAAATCTCAACAGAATCGAAATGTGTCGATAATCACGGGTACATTGATTGTGACGTGGTTTGAAATGCATTTTCATGATGTTGCAATTCTTTTATTAAAATAATAAATAATAATATTAAAAGCGGTTAAAGGTTAAATTTTGCATATAAATTAAATCACGGAATAAATCAGATAAATAAGCCGAATATGACAGTTGAGCGACCGTGCTAGAACCACGGAACTCGGAAATGCCAAACACCTTCTCCCGGGTTAACAGAATTTCTTATCCGGATTTCTGGTTCGCGGACTGTTAAACAGAGTCATTCTTTTCCTCGATTCGGGATTCAACCAGTGACTTGGGACACCTTAAATCTCCCAAGTGGTGACTCTGAATTAATTAAATAAATTCCGTTTCGATTGTCCTTTAATTGGAAAAACTCCTTCGCGCCCTCGCGGGTAGCGCCAAAAGGAGGTGTGACAAGTACCAACAAGGTGAAACAAATGCAAGTAAAATAACGATATAGTGGGAGTCATACAGGATGCAATAATGAACAAGGCAGTACATATGGAAGGCAGTAATAGACTAGGAAAAAGCATAGATGTAGATGAGACAACAAGGGAGAAAGGATGATATTTGCAAGTTAAACAAATAGAAGGCATGTACAACACATGATAAAGGACTAAAACAAAACAATATCGACAACCACATAGAAAATATAGGTGTAACAGTAACAGTCCTAATTAAAGGCATGAATATATACACAAGGAAGGAAATATCACAACAAAATGCATGTCCCTCGTCCTCGCTTGCACGGAAACACCATTCGTTGCATGAACACAGGGTACTATAAAAACATGATAAAGTAACTGAAATGGTACAATATCACCCTTCGTGCTTTTACTCTTATTCGCATATGATAATGAGCATGATATCATGATAATATAATTGAAATGGGACGACATCACCCTTCGTGCTTTATACTCTCCCTCACATGATTATGTAGATGAAATGGTATGGCATCACCTTTCGTGCTTTATACTCTCCCTCACATGGTTATGTCGATGAAATGGCACGGTATCACTCTTCGTGCTTTACACTCTTCCTTACCAAGCACATATATATCAATAACAAGCAAGGTAGGACACATTAATAACATTAAGGAGAGTGTTCAAGCGAATGTTCCAATTGATCATCAATAGCAGCTTTTAAGCCAATAAAAATTCTATAAGCCACAAGTACTTTATTATTCAAGTATTTCAACAGGTCTCAAAAATGGTCTTCAACTCAAGTATAGAATCCAATTTATCAAGAATAACAATACTAACAGTGTATTTGTGATTAAGTATAATAACGACCAGATTTAGCACATCAATAATTTCACAAAAGTCCGTCAACTTTTAATTATTTTATAAAAAGCTAAATCATAGATGCTAGCATTTAATTTCATATTCATAGTAATCTAGAAGTCAAGGAAGACATGAAATAAGAATGTTACATAATTTTACAAGGCACAATTAAACGTATAATTTACTCCCGAGCATGACTAACCCTGGCACATACACATACGCTCGTCACCTCATATATGTATCACCCCTGCACGTAGCAAACAATGGCTTAATTCCCTCAACAAAGTGAGGAAAAATACATACCTTGATCCGCAAATCAAGCAATCACCATGGTCTTTCGTTTCGAACAAGACTCCGAAGAAATCGAATCTAGAAATTTCAAATTAAACTTTAGAAACTACTAACAATTCGAAAGAGGTTCAATTTAAATCATTTTTAAAAAGGTTAATGACAACCAACTCTCTGGGCCCGCACCTCGAAATCCAATAAAATTGACAAAACCCGAACATCCATTTCAATACGAGTTCAACCATACCAAAATCAACAAGTTCCGATATCGAATCGCCCTTCAACTATTCCTTTTATAATTTTGAGAGATTTTACAATTTTCCTGATTTCTACTAATTTAACGAAAAGAATAATAATAGAATCATGACATATAATCAATCCGAGGTTATAATCACTTATCCCAATGACTTCCTTGAAGAACCCTAGAATAAAATCGGCACTCTCAGGCTAGTTTTAAAAAAAATGACGAAAACAGGCTGGAATGCATTTTAAAGGTGTCCAGGTAAGAGGCGACATGTTTCAACTTATTTCTAGGCAGGTCGTATTAAAGAGGCGACCTGCTTCAACAGTTTTCTAGGTAGAAACTGCAGTACCAATCTTTGATAAACCGATCATAACTTTCTGTACATATGTCTAAATGATTAGATTAACCTTTTGAAAACTATACTAAAATGGCTACAACTTTTATTTTTTGATTATCTCCAAATTCCTTATATATTAACAGATATAAGCTTTCGAAGTCAAACTAATAAGCCTCTATATTAGAGGTTTTGCAGCCCAAAGTGTTGAATTGCTCAAACTTATTCAAAACTCGCCTGAACCTTTTGGGACCTCAACCAAATATACACACATGTCCTAAAATATGATATGAACTCACTCGCGCAATCAAAGCACCAAAATAACACCTAGAATTTAGAATTGAATGCCAAACCACATGGATTTTCGAGGAAATTTCAAGAACTTTAAAATTTTCAACCAAGCGTCTGAATCCTATCAAATCAACTCCGAATCGTGCTAAATTTTGCAGACAAGTTTCAATTCGCGAAATGGACTTGTAAACACTTTCAAAACCAAATTTTGGGCCCGCTAACCATAAAGTCAAACTTGGGTAAAACTTTAGAATTTCAAGCTTTTTGAAATCAAAACTTTTAATTTATCAAAAACTAATAGAAAACATGCCTATGCATGTCGGAATAACTTTAAATTTTGTACAAAAGTCATAAATATTTTTATGAAGCTGATCAAACTCTCAGAATCCAAATCGGGACTTGGTATCAATAAAATCAAATTATGGCCAAATTTAGGAATTCTTTAAACTGTTAAAATTTTAGTTTTTGACAAATGGCGTTAAATCAAGATAAGAACTTCTGAATTTAATTTCGGATATATGCTCAAGCCCCAACACCAAACGAACCTACCAGAATCGTTAAATTACTGATTCAGATCTATTTACACAAAACATAAACCGAAGTCAACTCAAATGAGTTTTTAAGGCACGATTTCACATGTTCATCAATTTTCTCATAAAAGCCTTCCGGAAAAAGATACAAACTACTCAAGAAAAATAAAGGAAGGTTGAATGGAGCTATTCGAGGTCTTGGAATACATAAATGAAGGTTAAAATTAATGATGACCTATTGGTCATCACATTACACGAAGCTATTCAACACTTGAAATAGCTTAATGGAGTATAATTGCTCAAAAAGACCGGTCAAATCATTACATTCTTTCCCACGTAAACATATATTCGTTTTTGAACATGCCAAGAGTCTTTCTAAGGCCATCCAAGCATGATTTAACGACTCCAAAATAGAGTTTTGATGGTTCCAAAAACTTCCGTATGGTGATTTCGGTTGTACGAGTATATCTATATGTTGATTTGGGGGTCTGTAGGTCTTTTTGGCGTGATTTGGCAAAAGTTGAAAATTGGAGAAATTTGGAAAGTTTGACCCGGAGTGGATTTATTGATAGCGGGGTTGTATACTAATTCTGAAAGTTGGAATAGGTCCATAATGTCAATTATGACTTGTGTGCAAAATTTAGGGTCAAACGAAGTTATTTGGGTATGAATCGGCATTGCTTTTGGAATTCGGAAGTTTATAAGTTCTTAAACTTGAATCAATTCGTTATTCTAGTGTTGTTTAATGCAATTGATGCTTCGAGCGTGTTCATATGATGATTTAGAACTTGTTGGTATGCTTAGTTGAGGTTTCAGGGGTCTCGGGTGTAATTCAAAACTTGTTCGGCACATTTTGGATCATTTAGGAATTTCTCAAGTTACTGGTTTCTCGGGTATGGTTTCTTTCAATGCAATCATGAGGTTTGGTCCTCGATCGCAAAGGAATTTTTGTGGACTATTGGTTTTTACTCTTCGCATTCGCAGAGAGGTGGTCGTGATTGTGGCAATGGTGAAGATTGTTCTTTGCGAACGCGTAGAGCGGATCGCGTCTGCGTACAAGGAAGTAAGGCAGCAGAGTCACGCAAAATTGTTCTTCACGATCGCGTAGGTCTGCCTATCAGCTATCCGCGTTCGCAAAGGACATTTTAGTGGCAACATTGATTTTTTCTTCTCGATCGCGAAGGATATTCCGCGATTGTGATGTGGAAATCGCTGGGCAACAGAACTTAAGTTGAAAATGGAGGGTTTATTTCATATTTTACATTTTGGATTTAGAAAACTCGGTTTGAGGTGAAATTTTGAGGGATTTTCAGAGAGATCATTAGGATAAGGATTCCTAACTCGAATTTGGTTAAATTACTCGAATCTACCCTTGTTTTGATCATGTAATTAATGATTGGAGTTGGAAAAATTGGGAAAAAATGATAGAACTTCTTAGGCTAACTTTCTGATTTTTGAAAGGCGAAATGAGATTGGATTTGAATAATTCTTTTATGGTTGGACTAGTTATAAAATGGGTGTTCTATTTTTGTAATATTGGTTCGGCTCTGAGATGCGGGCTCGAGTTGATTTTTTGGGGCGATTTTTCAATTCTTTGCAAAGATCATAATTACCTTATCTAAATTAGTTTCCTATAGTTACAATTATAGTATGGAATTATTTTTGCTAGATTTGAGCGTTTGGAGTTGGAAAATCGAGGGAAAGGTCTTCTAGTTGATTGATTTAGCGTGGTTTGAGGTAAATGACTTGTCTAACCATATGTGGGGAAATTTCCCTTAGGCTTTGATATTTTTGTTATAAATTGTGATATGTCAAGGCCGTGTACACAAGGTGACGAGTGTATGCACAGGCTAAATGTTGAAAATTCTGGTTTTTAGCTATATATTTTCCTTTCATGCTTTAATTGAGTTACTTTAACATGTTATAGTCACATGCTTAGCCTAATTCACATGTCTACTTGTCTTATCTCTTATATTCAACTTGTCCTACATGTTTAGTTGAATTACTTTCTTTCTTTAATTTTGTATTTATTATTTCACTGTGGGATTCATCACTTGAAATTTTCTTGGAATATCTTGTTGTTGTGTTAGGTATTGTGTTGCAAAGGCCATGATTTCTATTGAGGCAAAGTGTAAGTTTGTGGAATATCATTTTATTGGGTAGTTGTATTTTTGCACACGTGTTGTTGTTAAGAGGATTGTTTGGGTGATTGAATGAGGTTTTTGCTGTGCTGTCGTTACTATTGATGCCCATAAGGTGATATAATGTATGGGTGTTGAAATAGATATAGTGAGATAAGATAATCTTTTGTGTATAATCCTATATAATCTCGAATGTTATCAGTTATGATACGTAGACCAAATAATACAATGCAAGCAAAAGCTCCTAGATTCACGAAGATATAGAATAACATATAAGTTATCGCGCTTGCATATCCATCATTTAAGTCTCCAACAATTATTCCAATAATGACATATCCGATTTGACCTATGGACGAATATGCAAGCATACGTTTCATGCTTGTTTGAGTAATAACAATTGGATTTCTCAATATCATGCTAAGAATAGCTAGGATTTCCAGAATAAGATGCCATTCATTTACTGAGAAACAAAAAGGAATATCAAAATTTTAATGGCTGAAGCTGAAGCAGCTACTTTCAAAGTAACAGAAAGATTTAGAAATAGAACCATCTGATTTAATTCGGGAGCTTGATACACGTGGATAGTAGGGGAACTATTAGAAGCCATGCAGTGTGATAAGGTGGGTGCTATTTTGGGAAAATAATTTTCAAAACTAAATATAAAGGCTCCTACGGTGATATAAGGAAAGGCTGTGAGTGACTTTTATGATTTGGGACTATGAGGCGGTACTTTGATAGTAGCCTGTGTTGATCTTTCTTTATTTGCTGTATTTGTCTTGGTTATTTGTTTCCTTAATGTGTAAATCCTTGTTTCCTTCCATGTTGTAATAACTATCTTGATTCTGTGTTGTTAACTTTCCGCAAATTTCTTATTGTTTCATTCCTTTTATCATTATAATTATATTATTATATCTCTTGTTTGTTTCTTATTATGTCCAGTACGTCGCTGAACTGACCTCATCACTACTCTATCAAGGTTAGGCTTGGAACTTACTAGGTACTGTTATGGTACAATCATACTACGCTCTGCACATTTTTTTGTGCAAATCCAGGTACATCTTATTAGTCCCAGCACTAGTGCACTGAGTTGCACTTGGTGACTTCAAAGTATACCTGCCCGCGTCCGCAAGCCTCGAAATCCCCCTTTATCCTATTCTGCCTTGTTCCATTACACTTTTATAGACAGTGATGTATAGGATTGTTAAGCACTATACTTAGAGCTTGCGACTTATATCTCACTAGGTTTTGGGAGTTGTACGTATTGAGCTTGCAAACGTTATTTTTGAAATTGTTGGAATTTCGAAATTTTAAGCTTTGATTTAATGTTTCCGCATGTTGTTAGGCTTACCTAGTCTTAGAGACTAGGTAATGTTACGAATCCTACAGAGGAAATTTGGGGTCGTGATACCATGAACATAGCCTGGGTTGATCCCACATCACTTCTTCCCATATAACCCTGCCAACATAACATTACTGGAGATTCTTACTTTAACTTTAGTCCGTAAACCTTAGAACCCAATTTTCAACATCTGAGATTTACTATAAGATTCGAATCTCATATTTACATATTGTATAAGTCTGAACAGGTTGTGCCAAGACATAACCATGAAACAATATGTAATCGCGTGATATACCAGATTACTCAGATACTCACAACAATAACTACTAACTATCATAGTTTCCAAAAAGCAAATCCGGTACCGGTAGTAGGCCTCATCTCAAATAAAATGACGTTACAAACCTTTACGCATTGCCGATGGTGAAAGAAACATACATAATCTCTTAATCACTTAGTTGATAAATAATCCGAGAAGCTCACTTGCCTGGCCAGGTGTTTCCTTTCGAACAAGCCTCCAAACTAACCAAATATAGAAATTTATTGGCCAACAATTCAAACTAAACTTTAGAAACTACTCACAATTCGAAAGAGGTTCAATTTAAATTATTTTAAAAAAAGTCAACAAAAGTCGACACTCCTGGACCGCACCTTAGAATTTGATAAAATTCACAAAACCCGGACACCTATTTCGATACGAGTTCAACCATACCAAAATTCACAAGTTCCGATATCGAATTGCCCTTCAACTCTTCATTTTACAATTTTCCTGATTTCTACTAATTTAACAATGAAAATAATTATGGAATCATGAAATATAATTAAATCCGGGTTAGAATCATGTACCCCAAAGACTTCCTTGAAGAACCCTCGAAAAGAATTGCCACTCCCGGACTAGTTTTCAAAAAAATAAAGAAAAGAAGCTGAAATGTATTTCTAAGGTGCCCAGGTAAGAGGTGTAACAAACCGGTCGATCGTTTCGGAGTTATAGCCCCGTTCAAAATTTTTTTGCTTTAGCTGTATGATGTCTTACCGGGTCAGTTGGTTCAGGTCCGGAGTGGTTATGGAGTAAATTGAGACACTTAGTCTCTGAGGAAAAAGGGTTAAGTTGGAAAAGTTGATCGGATATTAACTTATGTGTAAACGATCTCAGATTTAAAATTTGATTCTGTTATCTCGGTTAGGTTATTTTACACTTGGGAGCTCGTTCGGAATGTGATTTAGAGGTCCGTGATAGAATTAGGCTTGAATTGGCAAAAGTTAGAATTTTGGCAATTTTGGTCGGTAGTATATTTTTTTATATCGGGGTCAGAATGGAATTTTGGAAGTTGGAATAGGTTTTTGGTGTCATTTTTGACTTGTGTGCAAAATTGGAGGCCATTCGAACGTGGTTTAGCGGGTTTCGATATCATTTCTGGAATTCAGAAGTTTAGAAGTTCTTAGGCTTGAATCCGAGTATAATTTGGTGTTTTGATGTTGTTTTGGGTGAGTCGAAGGTTCAACTAAGATTTATGATAATATGGGATGTGTTGGTATGTTCAGTTGAGGTCCCCGAGGGTCTCGCGTTGATTTCGGGTGATTAACGGAACACGTTTGGAAATTGGAGGAGTTGCTGAAGTTGAACTCAGCTGTTATAATTGCACCTATGGATGTCTTATCACAGGTGCGAGCCTGCAGAAGCAAGATGGAGATCGCAGATACGATATTGGAGGAGCTGGGCAGAGGGAACATGTGCGATGAAGTTCTCGCGCCTGCGATGGTTGCAAAAGCGGAAGAGTGGGTGCATGTGCGTGTGTTGGTCCACAGGTGCGATGTTAATTCTGCACCTATGATGATCGCAGATGCAGTCTAGAGGCGCAAAAGCGGCCCCAGGGGTTTAAGTGATTTTCTCAGAAGCGGAGCTTGGTCTGTAGATGCGGTGAAG
Source organism: Nicotiana glauca (assembly GCA_026770625.1). NCBI lineage: Eukaryota > Viridiplantae > Streptophyta > Magnoliopsida > Solanales > Solanaceae > Nicotiana > Nicotiana glauca. Next base: position 40,230 of record MU754578.1, on the reverse strand, counting down.
GGACCGCAGGTGCGGCTTCGTATGGTAGAATGTATAAATAGAGGACTTCGTGATATTTCCTCATTTCCACCATTTTCAACATGGACTTTGGAGCTTTTGAGGTGATTTTTGAAGGGGATTCATGGATTTCCATTTAGGTAAGTCCATTGAGCCTAAGTACCCTTAACTATAGTATTTTCCCATTGATTTCTCATCTAATTAGTAGGGTTTTGAAGTGAAAATTGGGGTTAGGGCTTGGGATTTTGGAGAGTGAACTTTGGAGTTTTGAGACCAAATGAGGTCAGACTTTGGTAAATTTGGTATTGTTAGACTCGTCAGTGAATGGGCCTTCTAGGTTTGTGACATTTGTCGAATTTCGAGAGGTGAGCTCAGGGGCCGGGTTTGAGCTAATTTCAGGATTTGATTCCAACTTAGTAGTTTTTCTTGTGGAACTAGTTCCTTGGCATATATTGATTGTGTTGTATTAGTTTTGACTAGATTCAGAACGTTTGGAGGCTGATTCGAGAGGCAAGGGCATCGCAGTGTAGGGTTTTGCTTAGATTGAGGTAAGTAACGTTTATAAGTCTGATCCTGAGGGTATGAAACCCCAGACATTGTATCCTGTAACTACTTTGGAGGTAATGCACATGCTAGGTGACATGCGTGTGGGCGTGCACCGAGGGGATATTGACTTAGTTCGCCCCGTATAAGCTGTAAAGTTGAACAACATGTTGTTAGCGATATGCTCTCTATGTGTTATGAAAATTTATTGTAAATCATGTTAGAAACCATGTCTAGGCTATGTGTTGGTACTGCCGAGTCCCACAGATGCCACGTTACTTGTTAAAGCCTGTTATAAGCTATTTATACTCAGTCACAATTTTTACTCGTATATTATATTTCAGACTCTGTTATTCTATCTCATACTTCATGTTATTGTTGTTTGAGTTGATTTTTCTAGATTTCTGAGAGCCCAAGAGGCTGGAGAGATTTATGACTGAGTGAGGTCGAGGGCCTGATTATGAGGATATTTATAGGACCGGGCTGCATGCTGAGTCATGTTTTATTGATTTATGACTGAGTGGGCGCATGTATCTATTGAGTGCGAGTGCCGAGTGATTGTGAGGAATGATTGATTGTAAGGAATGAGTGATTGTGAGGTTGGAGCGATTGGGGGAGACTAAGAGATGATTTCTTAAGAGGCAGTATGTGATTATATTATTGATGCACACATTTTCCTTATATCCATGTTTCGAAAACTGTTGAAAGATATTCTTATATGATTTTACTTGAAATTGACTAAAATAAACTGATTTGAATTTCATTACCGGAACTTGGGAAACATGACTATTTTCCTTACTGAAATTGTTGAAAATGAACTAAGATTGTATAGATCGTCACTATCTTTAGTTCCTTATTTATTATTGTTACTTACTAAGTTGGCGTACTCACGTTACTCCGTACACCTCATGTGTACATCCAGGAGCAATTGGATGTAGAGGTTGTTGATAGTACTTGTAGCTGGTCATTGGAGATCGCGAAGTAGTGCATTCACAGTCTTGCTTTCTTTTTCCCTATCTTTCCTTATATTCTATATTTTGGATTCCAGACTATGTTAGTCTTGTTACTTTTGGATCGGCTATGTTAGATGTTCATGACTAGTAATACCCTGATGTCATACTTTATTTCCACCCTTATGTTTCGGGGTTTACCCCATTTTATGGCAAAGATATCAGTTATTTTAAAAGTCTTGATTTATTTCTGGTTATTGTTGAAAGCGTTTATTGGCTGGCCTAGTATCGTTGATAGGTGCCATTATGACGGTTAGTGTTTTGGGTCGTGACAAGTTGGTATTAGAGCCTAGATTACATAGATCTCACGAGTCATGAGAAAGTTTAGTAGAGTTTTGCGGATCTGTATGGAGACGTTTGTACTTATCTTCGAGAAGCTGTAGAACCCTTATGAAGCTTCATATTCTTGAACTATTATAATGCGAACCTATTGATTCGGTAACTAAACTTCTGTTATTCTATTCTCTCAAAAATGGTGAGGACACAAGCTACTGGTCAGGACAGATAGCCACCAATACCACTAGTTGGGGCCGCGAGAGGCCGAAGTCGTGGTAGAGGCCGTGGTAGGGGCAGGGGTGTAGCCCCCACAGCAGCTAGGGAGGCACCTACATATCCACTAATTGCCAGTACAGGATCGGGTTCCGATTGTAGATGCACCAGTGGAACCAGCTCAGGCACCATCTGTGCCTATTGTTATCCAGTCCTTTAGGAGGCCCTACCTCAGATTTTGATCGTATGCACTAATCTTGCTCAAGTGTCTCTGTTTCTACTACAACAGCCACTTCTCGGGCTGGGAAAGGCACTCATACTCCTACCGCCTGCACACCCGAGCAGGTTGTTCAGGGACTTCAGGCACCGGGGGCACCACCAGCCCAGCCGGTTGCACTGACTAAGGACTATATGGTTCCAGTCATGCCTGATTATGAGTAGCATAGATTGGAGAGGTTTGGTATATTTCAGCCTCCAACTTTCAGTGGTGCAGAGGTCAAGGATACCCAGGGTTTCTTGGATAAGTGTCAGAGTATTCTCCGTACAGTGTGGGTCTCGTTCACTACCTTTTAGTTCTCTAGAACTGCCTTCACTAGGTGGGAGGCTTATGAGAGGTGTAGGCCCATTGGTACAGCGCCCCTTGCATGTCAGTAGTTCCTCGTTCTCTTCCTGGAGAAGTATGTGCCACAATCCCGTAGAGAGGAGCTACGTAGATAGTTTGAGAAGTTGCATCAGGATGATAAATGGTGATGCAGTACGAGATAAGGTTTTCTAAGTTGGACCGTCATGCTATTTGGTTGGTTCACACAGACAGGGAGAGGATCACGAGGTTCGTTAATGGCCTCACATATCAACTGCGAATTTTTATGACTAGGGAGAAGGTGTCCGGTGCTTCTTTTGAGGAGGTTATTGATGTTGCTCGAGATATAGAGTCGATTCATCACCAGGAGCGGGTAGAGAGGGAGGCCAAGAGGTCTCAAGGATCCGGTAGTTTTGGTGGTGTTCCTTTTGGAGGTCAGTTTTACCACGGCAAGGGCCGTCCCTTCAGGCACGCTCAGAAGGCTTGTCCAGCTCACCATGGTGCATCATCAGGCCTTGGTTTTCATAATTCCTAGCAGAATCACTCATCTCTTACTGCCCTTCCATCTCAAAGTTCGTCTTGTGCTCCATCAGTTCAGTGCTCGTCCATGGTAGGTTATTCTACTAGTTTTCCCGATGCTCAGGGCTCTCTTCAGTCCCCACCACTAACACCAAGGAGGTTTTTTGAGTGTGGGGAGTTTGGGCATATGTGGAGGTAGTGTCTTCATCATCAGGGAGGTCCAGCGCGGTGGAGGGGTCAAGCTGCATCTTCAGCACCAGTTACATCACCACCCGCCCAGTCAGCTCGGGGTGGAGCTCAGTCAGCTAGGGTCCCCCAAGAGGGGGAGGCTAATTAGGTGGAGGTCAGGCCTGTTTCTATGCTCTACCTGCTAGACTAGATGCCATTGCTTTAGACTCAGTGATCACAGGTTTTGTCTCACTATGTCACCGAGATGTCTCTATATTATTTGACCATAGTTGCACCTATTCATATGTATACTCATATTTTGCTCATTATCTGGATATGCCCCGTGAGTCGTTAGCTTCATCTGCTCATATATCTACTCCAGTGGGCGATACTATTATTGTGGACCGTGTGTATAGGTCGTGTGATATGACCATTGGGGATTGGAGACTAGAGTGGATCTTCTACTACTTATTATGGTTGATTTTGATGTGATATTGGGTATGGATTGGATGTCTCCCTATCATGCTATTTTAGATTGCCACGCTAAGACTGTAACATTGGCAATACCGGGGTTGGCTCGGATTGAGTGGCAAGGTTCTTTAGACTATGTCCTTAGTAGAGTGATTTCATACTTGAAGGCCTAATGGATGGTTGAGAAGGGTTGTTTATCCTATTTGGCTTTTGTGAAAGATGTCAGTGCATCGATCCTACTATTGATTCTATTCCAGTGGTGCGCAATTTTTTGGATGTGTTTCATGTAGACCTGCTGGGCATGCCGCCGGATAGGGATATTGACTTTGGTATTGATTTGGTGCCGGGAACTTAGCCTATTTCTATTCCTCCATACCGCATGGCATCGGCTGAGTTGAAGGAGAAACTTCAGGAGCTCCTTGAGAAGGGGTTTATTAGGCCCAGTATGTCACATTGGCGTGCACCTGTTCTATTTGTGAAGAAGAAGGATGGCACTATGAGAATGTGGATTGATTATAGGCAGCTAAACAAAGTCACAATCAAGAACAAGTATCCTTTGTCGCGCATTGATGATCTATTCAACCAGCTCCAGAAAGTGAGGGTGTCCTCCAAGATGATCTCAGGTCAGGGTATCACCAGTTGAAGATTAGGGACTCCGACATTCTTAAGACAACTTTCAGGACCCAATATGGTCATTATGAGTTCCTTGTTATGTCTTTTGGGCTGACCAGTGCCCCAGTAACGTTCATGCATTTGATGAATAGTGTGTTCCAGCCTTATCTTGACTCGTTTGTTATTGTATTCATTGATGATATCTTGGTGTACTATCATAGTGAGGAGGAGCATGTCCAACATTTACGGATTGTGTTGTAGCGGATGAGGGATGAAAACTTTTATGCTAAGTTCTCCAAGTGTGAGTTTTGGATCAGTTTGGTGGCGTTCTTGGGCACGTGATGTCCAGTAAGGGTATTCAGGTTGATCCAAAGAAGATACAAGCGGTCCATAGTTGGCCCAGACCATCCTTAGCCACAGATATTCATAGATTTCTTAGTTTGGCGGGATATTACCGTCGGTTCGTGAAGGGTTTCTCTTCTATTGCATCGCCCTTGACCAAATTGACCCAAAAGGGTGCTCCTTTTAGGTATTCCAATGAGTGATTTGCGGATTTTGCTGTAGCAGTTGAGGGAGGAAAAAAATTTATGCTAAGTTCTCTAAGTGTGAGTTTTGTCTCAATTCGGTGGCATTCTTAGGGCACATGGTGTCCAGTGAGGGTATTCAGGTTTATCTGAAGAAGATAAAGGCAGTCCAAAGTTGTCCTGGACCATCCCCAGCCACAAAGATTCGTAACTTTCTTGGTTTAGTGGGTTATTACCGTCAGTTCGTGCAGGGTTTCTCTTTTATTGCATCACCCTTGACTAAATTGACCGAAAAGGGTGCTCCTTTCAGGTGTTCGAACGAGTGTAAGGCGAGCTTTCAAAATCTCAAGACTGCCTTGACTATAGCCCAATGTTAGTTCTGCCATTAGCTTCAGGTTCATATTAGATATATTGTGATGCTTCTTGGATCAGTATTGGATGTGTTTTGATGCAGGAGGGTAGAGTGATTGCTTATGCTTCTCGATAGTTGAAGCCCCATGAGAAGAACTACGATGTTCATGATTTAGAGTCGGCTGCCATTGTTCACGCGTTAAAGATTTATTCATTTTCTCTATGGTGTGTCTTGTGAGGTTTTACTAATCATCGTCCAACACTTGTTCAAATAGAAGGATCTCAATTTGAGACAACGGAGGTGGTTGGAGTTGCTAAAATACTATTGATATTACTATTAAGGCCAATGTGTTGGCTGATGCCTTGAGTAGAAAGGTAGTGAGTATGGTAGTCTTACATTCCTTCCTGTCGGTGAGAGACCGCTTGCAGTTGATGTTCAGGCCTTGGCCAATTAGTTTGTGAGATTGGATATTTCAGAGCCCAGCTAGGTCCTAGATTGTGTGGTTTCTCGGTCTTCCTTGTTTGATCATTTCAGAGAGTGTCAGTATGATGATTCTCATTTGCTTATCCTCAAGGACAAGGTTTTACATGATGATGTCATAGATGTGATGATATGACTATTGGTGATGACGGGGTATTGAGGATGTATGGTCGGATATTTGTGCCCAATATGGATGGGCTAAGGGAGTTGATTCTAGAGGAGGCCCATAGTTCGTGGTATTCCATCCATCTAGGTGCCACAAAGATGTATTAGGATTTGCAAAAGCACTATTGGTGGAGGAGAATGAAGAATTATATACTTGGGTTTTGTTGATTCCAATAGCTTCGTATGATGATTTTGGTCTTGGAAGCGTGTCCGGATGTTGATTTGGAGGTCCGTAGGTCATTTTAGTGTGTTTTGGCAAAAGTTGGAAATTGATGGAATTTCTGAAAGTTTGATCGGGAGTGGACTTTATTTATATCGGGGTCGGATCCCAATTTCGGAAGTTTTAAAAGGTTCGTAAGTTCATTTATTACTTATGTGCAAAATTTTGTGTCGATCGAAGTTGTTTTGGATGAATCTGTATTAGTTTTGGGAATTCGGAAGTTCATAAGTTCTTAGGATTGAATCGATGCACGATTTATGATTTTAGTATTGTTTGATGTGATTTGAAGCTTTTAGCGAGTTTGTACAATATTTTAGGACTTTTTGGTATAATTTGTTGAGGTCCTAGGGGCCCCGGGTGTAATTCTGACCATGTTCGGCGCATTTCAGATCATTGAGGAGTTGCTGCATTTGGTGCTTCTGGTGTCCCATGCGAACGCAAATGGATTAATGCGATCGCGAAGGGTAATTGGAATTGGGGAAAATTTGTGCTATGCGATCGTTGGAAGGGGTCTGCAATCGCGGATGGATGGTTTCGAGTGAATCATGAACATTAAAGGTAGTAGCGTTCGCGTAGAAGAATTGTGGGGTGCAGGTTCACGTGTTTTTCTTCTTCGCCCGCATCGTGTGTTACACGATTGCATACCTTTACGAGGCAGTGGTACACATTCACATGAATTTTTCCGTGATTGCAGAGTGTTATTTTGGATAACAACATTTTTGTTCTTCATGATAGCGAAGGAGATTCTGCAATCGTGAAGTGTAAATAAGTGGGCATCAGAACTTAAGTTTCAAAATCGAGGGTTTATTTCATATTTCACAATTTAGACCTAAAGAACTCGGTTTGAGGCAAAATTTTGAGGGATTGTTGGGGTAAGAGTTAACTCGATTTTGATTAAATTCTCCTAATCTATCATCGATTTTATTATTTAATTAGGCATTTGGGTTGAAAATTGGGGGCAAATGAGGGAAACTTCTTAGGCCAAATTTTGGGGATCTGAGCAAGATTTTTGTCTTGGATTTGTATAATTCTTGTATGGTTGGAATCGATATCGAACGGGTAATCGATTTTTATAATTTTGTTGGGGTTCGAGACGCGGGCCCATGTTGACTTTTTTGGGGAGATTTTTTGATTATTTTCTAAGATTAGTATTTAATTATCTAAATTAGTTTCCTATAGTTATATATAGTACGAAATTGTTTTTGATATATTCAAGCCATTCGGAGTCGGGAATCGAGGAAAAGGCCTTCTAATTGATTGATTCAGCCTGATTTGTTGTAAGTGACTTGTCTAGGTTTGTGTGGGGGAAATTCCCCTAAGGATTTGGTACTGTCATGATAATTTGTGATATGTGAAGGTTGTGTACGCAAGGTGACGAGTGCGTACACGGGCTAAATATTGAAATTTCAATTTTAGCTATGCAGTTTCCTTGTCATATTTTAATTGAGTTATCTTAGCATGTTATAGTCACTATGTTTACCCTAATTTCAGATGTCTACTTGTCTTATATCTTATTTGCAACTTGTACTACTTGTTTAGTTGATTTACTTGCTTTCTTCATTCTATATTCATTATTTAACTATGAAATTCTTTACTTAACATTGCTATCCTTGAAAAATCTTACTGTTGAGTTTGGGTATTGAGTTGCAAAGGCCATGGTTTCTATTGAGGCAAGGTATAAGTTGTGAACTGTTATTTTATTTAGTTGTCATGTTTTGGCATTTGTGTTATTGTTGAGGTGATTTTTTGATTGTTTGCACGAGGTTTCTACCATGTTGTTGTTATTGTTGCACGAGGTTTCTATTGTGCTGTTGTGATTATTAATATGCATGCGGTGGTATAAGGTCTGGGTGTTGAAACGCATGCGGTGAGATAAGATGGAGTTTATACATGTGGCTAGTAGGGGAACTACTAGAAGTCATATGGTGTGATAAGGTGGGATAAAACATGAGATGTCGTTTAAGGAAAAGTGATTTTCATAATTAAATGTAAATGCTCCCGTGGTGATATAAGGAAAGACTGTGAGTTACTTTTATGATTTGGGACTACGATGCGATAACTCGGGAGTGCCCTATTGATCTTTCTCTATTTGCTGTATTTGTTTGGTTGTTGTTTCCTTAACATGTAAAATCCTTGCTTTCCTTTCGTGTTGTTAACTTTCCATAAATTCTTTACTGTTTCATTGCCTTTGTCATTTTCATTATATCATTATATTTTCTGTCTTGTCTCTTATTATCTCCAGTAGGGCCTTCACCTGACCTCGTCACTATTCTACCGAGGGTAGGCTTGTTACTTATTGGGTACTGTTGTGGTATATTCATACTACGCTTTTGCACATGTTTTTGTGTATATCCAGCTATATCGTATCAGTCTCAGTACTAGCGCACTGAGTTGCTTCTTTTGGAGATTTCAAGGTACACCTACCCGCATCCGCAGGCCTTAGAGTCCCCTTCTATCCTATTCTTCCTTATTTCTTTACATTTTTAGAGACATCGATATATATGATTGTTCAATATTGTATCTAGAGCTTGTGACTTTGATCTCACCGAGTTTTGGGGAATTTTACGTATCGATCTTATAGTGTCTATTTATGAAATTGTTGAAGTTTCGAAATTCTAAGCTTTTCTTAATGTTTCTGCCTGTTGTTAGGCTTACCTAGTCTTGAGACTTGGTGTCGTCACGACATTCTACGGAGGGGACTTGGGGCCGGGACCGAATGTGACGAACTAATAGGTCATTTTGAGTACTAGCACTTATTTTCATATTTTGAGACCTCTATTAGCTTTATTTGATATTTCTTGATTTGCGTGCGTAGTTGTAATGATCCGACCTGCCGTTTTGAGCATTTTCACTTTGCTCGATACTTTGGGAGCACGAGTAGCTCCGTATGATATATTATGACTTGTGGGAATTGTCGGTTTAGGGTTTTAGGTTATTCGAAATTGATTTTGAAGAATGAATCTCCTTGTCGAAGCTTCAAGATGGAAGAGTTGACCAAGTTTGACTTTTGTGAATTTGACCCTGAAACGGAGTTAGGTACATATGGTGATTTTGGACTGGGATGTATGTCCGGATTTGCATTTGGATGTTTCTATAAGGTTTTGGCACTAATTGGCGAAAGTTGGAAATTTTAAGATTTGGAAAGTTCATAAGTTTGACCGGGAGTTGACTTTGATGATATCGGATTTGGATTGTGGTTACGGGAATGGGAACAACTTCATTATGTCATTTGGGACTTGTGTTCAAAATTGAGTTCATTCCGAGTTGATTTGATATGTTTGGCGCAAGTTTTGGATGTTTAAAGTTGAAAGTTCATTTAAGTTCGATTGTAGGTGTGATTCGTCGTTTTGATGTTGTTATGTATAATTTGAGGCTTCGAGTAAGTTAATATTGTGTTTTAGGACTTGTCCGTATATATGGATGGGGTTTCGGTGACCCCGGGTGTGTTTCGGATGAGTTTTGAACAAGTTTGGGCATTTCGACAATTTGATGATGTTCTGGAGTGAGTGAAGTCTGGAGGGCACACTTTGGAGTTCTGACAAAAAGCCTCATGTGCAGACCGCAGAGGAAATGTGCGAACCGCAGAAATCCTCTTGCGGCCGCAGAAAGGAGAATCTACAGGTTGATGGTTTGACTTCAGAAGCTTATATCTTTTTATCTATAAGGAATTTGGAGATGATCCAACATGAAAGTTGTATTCCTTTGAGTCTAGTTTCCAGAAAGGTAAATCATTCATGATTTGGACATTTGTGTCGAATATTATGACCAATTTACTAAATCCGGGTAGTGCAGTCACTACTAAAGTGCCACCGCACAATTTGGATCACGGCCGTGGAACTTGGAATCTGCGGACCACACAAAAATGTGCGATCAGTACATGGGGAGATCAGATGTTGTACTATATAAATGAGGGTTTCATCTCATTTTTCGTTGGTGGACCTAGAGAGCTCGGCGTGTGGCAATTCTTCGTGGGTTTTTTCAAGGAATTGATTGGGATAAGTGATTCTAACTCGGATTTGATTAAATTACATGAATATATAATAGAGAAAACTCCTTAGGCCGAATATTGGGAATTTGAGCGAGATTTTGGTATCTTATTTTAGTAATTTTAGTATGATTGGACTTGTGGTTGAATGGGGTATTCAAATTTTGTAAATTTTATCAGATTCCGAGATGTGGGCCAAGGGGTTTGACTTTTTGGTTGACTTTGGACTTTTGATTAAACATTCGACCTTTATTATTTGGAATTGTTTCCTTGGGCTTCATTTGATGCATTTGAGTTGCTTTTGGCTAGTTTCGAGTCGTCCATAGGTTGGTATGTGCGAGATGGTATTTTTGGAGCATCGTTTGGCTTGCTCGGTATTGGATTTGGCTTGTTCGAGGTAAGTAACACTTCTAAATTTGGTGTTGAGGGTATAAAAACCCGAATTACGTATTACGTGATTGATGTTGAGATGACGCACATGATGCGTGACAGGCGTATGGGCATGCACTGTGTGAATTGTGATTTAGTCGATTTCATGGAACTGTGTAGCCATCTCATCTGAACATTTTTACTGTACACTATGTGTTAGAGCACTTGAGCTGTAATTTCTGCTAGAAATTATGTTTAGGTTATATGCTGGCTCTATTGGGACTCACAATTGTCGTTTTTTGCTGTTGAGTTATTTCCTTAATTGTAGTTATGTACTCAGTCACATTCATCATTTCATATCATATCTCAGTCTTTGTTATTGTATATTGTCACATCTCAGAACATTGATTAGGATTGCTTAGTATGAGTGTTGTGAGCCCGTGAGACTGGAGAGATTGGTGACTGAGTGTCGTGCTGTGATATATATATATATATATATATATATATATATATATATATATATATATATACGTGTGTGTGTGTGTGTGTGCGGGGGGGAGGGGGGAGGATCGGGTTGCACGCCGCAACAAGTCTTATGACTATATATATATGTGGATTCGGTTATACACAACAATGAGCCTTATAGCTATATATATGTGTGGATCGGGTTGCACACCACAACGAGCCTTATGCCATGAATCCAAATATTATTGGGGCACATGAGAAGCACGTGACTACCAGTGCATTCTCATATATGCACACCTCGACCGGGCTGCGGAGTTAGGCAAGATTTGGTAATATCCCAACAATCCAAAATATCTTCTCTCTACTCTTTCACCCTCTCTATCTCTTTGTATTTTTCATCTTCTTCTTCTTCCTAATTCTTTTGGAATTCAACATAGGAGCTTGAAGCTCATTAAAGGTGTTTTAGCTTCGAATTAGTTATTTTTCATTTTACTCTTTCATTGTAGTTATGATTGTATTGAATCTTACAAGTAATAAAATTCTCATTTCTGCTCTAATTCTTTGATTTTGATTCAAGTACATTACACCTTATGGCTATATATATGTGGATCGGGTTGTACGCCGCAACAAGGATCGGATTGCATGCCGCAATGAGTCTTATGGCTATATATANATATATATATATATATATATATATATATATATATATATATATATATATATATATATATATATATATATATATAGTGTGTGTGTGTGTGTGTGTGTGTGTGTGCGCGCGCGCGCATTCGTGCGTTCGTACATATGTGCGTGTGTGCGTGTGTGTATATACATGTGTGTGTGCGCGTAGATCGGGCTGCACACCGCAACAGGTATTGTATAGTGCTGAGTGACTAAGTGTTATGAGTATCAAGCATGGTGAGAGGGAATACGAGACAATGTGATTGAGTACTTTGAAACTGTGAGTAGATGAGTTCATCAATGAGATGCATTGCATTAGACGTGCGTACTTGAGGTATATGCATAGAGAAGTATTTCTTTCTGCTACCCGATTTTGTGACATTCATGATTTTACCTGTATATTAACATGTAAGCAAAGAGATGTACTTTTTGCATGCAATCTGAAAATGAAACATCTTATTTATTGTTTGAAATATTTTCGGACAAATCACCTTTTCAAACTTACTCATATGCTTTTGGGTTTTTCGGTGAATGATTTGGGATTTACTGTTATACTTGAAAAGCATCTTTATTTTTCCGTAACTGTGAATGAGTTGATCATCTTACCTCTGAGTTATTTTCATGTACCATTTTATTATGTTGTAATAAACTGTTGCTGGTTATTGGAGTTGGACTCTGACCTTTGTCCCAGCTCGTCGTTGTTTTCAATCTAAGGTTAAGTTTGTCTATTATTGAGTACATGAGATTGGTTATACTCATACTACACTTCTGCACCTTGCGTGCAGATGTTGGATGTTGGTGTTGTTGCGTACGGCGGGAGCTAGATCGGAAGATGTACCTGTATTCCAGTTATGGCTATCACTAGTCCTTGGTATCATTAAATTCGAATTTTGTTCATTTACATTTCAAATAGATGTTGTAATTCTTTCAATTCACTTTTGTAAAGAAATCTAAATCTTAGCCGTTCATAATTTGTACTGATTGTCCTTGAGAAATTTTTGTATAAAAGCAATTGTATTATCTTTTTTTTCTTTTTCTTGATAAATCCCATTAAATTTTGGCTATCGGCTTAACCTTGCAATTTCTTTTCTGATAAATTTGAACGATGCAAAATATGTTCCTTGATTGGAATGACACGAATAATAAGAACTCATATGATGCATGAGTATTAATTTGTTTGGGATGGAAGCATATAATTATGGGATTTTTACATACCTATACCATATAACAAACATTATTACCCTTCATGTTTAAGGATTGTGTTAATTACATTTAAGCATACCAAATTACCATTTATATACCATAATTCAAATTAATGGTATAATTATATCTTCATTTATATTAGGCGTGATTTTAGCACCATATTTTCATTTTATTTTATTTTACCGCCTCTCTCCTCCCACCCCCACACCCCCAAGATTTACCTACTGTTAATCACCCCCAACCCACGACTTTCCTTCAGTTTTCCCCCATTATCGTACAACCTCCTCTCACCACAATTACCATCTCTTTCTTCTACACTTAATTACCTTCACTAGTATCCCCACGATTTGCATTCACTTCCATCTTTGTATTCAACACTTAAATCATGAAAAAA
>MU754578.1:0-14725 GCA_026770625.1 Nicotiana glauca | reverse complement strand
ATATATATATATATGTTGATTGGATTGCACGCCGCAACAAGACTTATGTCTATATATATGCAGATCGAGTTGCACGCCGCAATGAGCCTTATGGCTACATATAATGAGCCCTATATATATGTGGGGGGGAGGGGGGGATCGGGTTGCACGCCGCAACAAATCTTATGACTATACATATGTGGACCGGGTTGTACGCAACAACGAGTCTTATGGCTATATATATGTGTGGATCGGGTTGCACACCGCAACGAGCCTTATGGCTATATATATGTGGATCGGGTTGCACGTCGTAACAAGGATCGGATTGCACGCCGCAATGAGTCTTATGGCTATATATATGTGTGGATCGGATTGCACGTAGCGACGAGCCATATATATATATGTGTGTGTGTGTGTGTGTGTGTGTGCGCGTGCGTGTACGCACGCGCGCGTGTGTATACATGTGTGTGTGAGCGTAAATCGGGCTGCACACCGCAACAGGTATTGTACAATGTTGAGTGACTAAGTATTATGAATATTGAGCATGGTGAGAGGGAATAAGAGATTATAGAATTGAATACTCTTAAACTGTGAGTAGATGAGTTCATCAATGAGATGCATTGCATTTGACGTGCGTACTTGAGATACATGCATAGAGATGTATTTCTTTCTGCTACCCGATTTTGTGACATTCATGATTTTACATGTATATTAACATGTAGGCATAGAGATGTACTTTTCTCATGCTATCTGAAAATGAAACATCTTATTTATTGTTGAAATATTTTCGGACAAATCACCTTTTCAAACTTACTCATATGCTTTTGGGTTTTTCGGTGAATGATTTACTGTTATACTCGAAAAGCATCTTTATTTTTCCGTAACTGTGAACGAGTTGATCATCTTACCTCTGAGTTATTTTCATTTACCATTTTATTATATTGTTATAAACTGTTGCTGGTTATTGGAGTTGGACTCTGACCCTTGTCCCAGCTCGTCATTGTTTTCAACATAAGATTAAGTTTGTTATTTATTGAGTACATGAGGTTGGTTATACTCATACTACACTTCTGCACCTTACGTGCAGATGTTGGATGTTGGTGTTGTTGTGTACGGTGGGAGCTCGATCGGTAGATGTACCTGTGTTCCAGTTATGGCTATCACTAGTCCTTGGTATCATTAAATTCGAATTTTGTTCATTTACATTTCAAATAGATATTGTAATTCTTTCAATTCATTTTTGTAAAGAAATCTAAATCTTAAATGTTCATAATTTGTACTGCTGGTCCTTGAGAAATTTTTGTATAAAAGCAATTGTATTATCTTTTTTTATCTTTTTCTTGATAAATCCCATTAAATTTTGGCTATCGGCTTAACCTTGCAATTTCTTTTCTGATAAATTTGAACGATGCAAAATATGTTGCTTGATTGGAATGACACGAATAATAAGAATTCATGTGATGCATGAGTATTAATTTGTTTGGGATTGAAGCATAAAATTATTGGTGTAATTCCAGTGATAAGACTAGTCAAATGTGATAAGACTAGAATGTTTTATTTAAGTTTTGGATGTATCCCATTAATACTTTTGCCCTTTTCTCCTTTGGCTTGATTGCTACATCTATTTTACCATTTCTGTGTTCCATCACTTTCTTGAATCATTCCATTTGTTAATTCCAAAGCAAATATCATATACTAGTAAGTGCTACCATAGAAAGAAAACAATATAATGGCAGCTTTTCCATACCAATTACACCACCCTAACTCCTGTGTTCTATTGCCAGGATCAGGCTTTAATAATATGTCTGGCTTTTTCGAGGAACCAAATAACTCTACTAGTACTGTACCAAACTTAATTTCTCAATTTTACCAACCTGAACAGCTCCCTGTTATCAATACGAGTGTTGTGCAAAGCAGCTGCTGCCATATTAATGAACCTAATTCTGTGACAAACATTGAAGGTTCTTCTTCCATGAGTTTTGCTAAATCTAAGGTAATTAATTAACTCTGTTACATATATCTCAAATTCTAAAGATTGGAATGGCTTCTCTGTTTTTCTTGATTCTTTTATTCTCATTTCTTAGAATGTAGGAGAGGGTGATCATGGGAAAAAGCAAAAAACAAGAAATGGTCATGTAACCAAAGATACTAAAGAGGAAAAAACAAAGGAGAAGGAATTAGAGGCCCCTACTGGATGTATTTATGTAAGAGCAAGGAGGGGCCAGGCAACAGACAATCACAGTCTTGCTGAAAGGGTACAATTACTCTACCATTTGAACTTTAATTTTAAGGCCATATTCTCCTAAGTATCTAACTTATGTATACCTTTACATTATTAGTGTGTTTTAACCTTGTTGTTTAGACTCTTCAACAATCCGACACGAGTATGGAAGTATTTTAGAAAGTTCGGGCAACATAGATTCTAACATATTATAGCATATTACCTGCTTTATCTTTAATGGTAATCTCAGATACTATGAAAGTTTTACTTGTAGTTATTTTAAATTAAAATAACCTAATAGTTTAAAAATTCTTTTTATAATGTCATGTAAAAATGTTATGTCAAAGAAATTACCCAACCAAGATTCCGGAAGTCAAATTATTAGTAGATTTTTTTTGCCACGTACTGATTAATCTATGACATGATCTCAGGTGAGGAGAGAGAAAATAAGTGAAAGGATGAAAATTTTGGAAGCTCTTATTCCTGGTAGTGACGATGTGATAAAGTTTTAGCAATTTTTCTTCACTTTCTCTTTCCTTTTTATACTATATTTTAATTTTTGACAAGTTTCATTTGGCATGACCGCATGAGTGAGATCAGGTAACTGGATAGGCCCTCATGTTGGATGAGATAATCAACTATGTCCAGTCCTTGCAAAACCAACTATGGCTTAGAATTCTGATTCTTTTTCCGTTCTCGTCTGATCAGAGTTTGATGGCTTGGGAGCACCAGTGGTGAACACAAGTAGTGTCTATCCTCTCCTGGATAGTTCAGAGTCAATTATGTTTCAACAATTTCATTTCCCAAATAATCCCATTTCTCAGGAATCCATATTCTTGGAAAATGGCCATCTATAATTCTCTCCGTGTCATCTTCGACACTGACTAAGATTGATTTATTGTCGCCACCCGTCTGACATATATATATATGGGTTTGCCTAGTGCGGTTTACATTTCCTGTGTGATTTGCAGGCTATTACACAGGGAAGGTTTATCCAGTGCGTACAAAGTGTTCACGACAGAGTGCTCACCCGAATGGCAGAGGCTGCGATAGAGATTGTAGCGGTTGCCGCTTTTTCCTCTTAACAAAAAAAAAAAAGAGAAAAGAATAAGAAATAAGTGTTTAACCAAAAAATAGATTTTTAGTCAAATCTAGAATATAAAAGAATCGAGTTACTGATAATCAAGAGACAAAAATAATAAAAGACTTTTGAGAGCAATAATAAAGCAGTAAATAGTTTTGTATTTCAGTGTTATCTCAATAGTATTTCGTGTCTTTACAGATGTTGAGACCTTCTCCTTTTATAGTTGATTCTAGGAGAATGTGTAATGCCTCTGTCTTAATGAGACAATTATGACCAATAAATGATATTAAAAGAAACGTTACACAATCATTCATATTAAATACAAATTCCCTCACGTATTGGCCATTTAATATTGAATTTGGCCTCTTCTGCGTTGTCAGGTTCATTCCTCTAATTCCTTTTGATCTTTGGGCTTTAAATGATTCGAACAGGTACGGGACTCGTGCTATTTGAGTAACGACTCGTGTCTCTTTAAGTTTCTTCTCTCCCGTATCTGTTGTTGCCCGTGCCTCTTGATTGATTATCGTACTTTGACCATTTGACTAGTACATGTGTCATGACACGTCATCTTCAATATATAAATTCAGTTTTTTCTCAATACAGATAGTCCCCCCACTTTCCATTTATTTATCAATTAAATATTTGGGAAGTGGATCTTCATTAAAAAGAGAATATTTGCCATAATCAAGGCCATGACAACACTGACACTTCATTTGTCTTTTCCATTTAATGTCACTGCACACGTGTTACTTTCCTATTAGCTCTGCAACTTTGCAGCCTTTTTTCAAGACCTCTTCGACTCCACTATTCACGAAGAGATAGTTGCCTTTATTATAGGCTTTCCATCATTACACTTCTTGGCCTTTGACGGTTGCTATTATATACAGATTCAATCCTTTTTCCCTTGTCTTCTTCTTCATAAACCTTATTAAGTACTTTGCTCTTTACTTCTACTCGCTTCTTCTTTAATTTATCTTTTTCCACCATGTCATTTTCAAACCCTAACCCTAGAAAAGTTCCAACTCTGGATAATTTTCCCAATGCCCCTGTTAGACATAGAAGGGGTAGAAGAGGCAGACTTCGTAGCCTAGGGTCTGTTCGCGGTGGCAGTTCTGGTTCCATTACACCTTCTTCTAGTTCTGGAATTGTTACTAGAGGTTCTTTCACTCGGAAATCCTCTTCTAAAGGCAAGGAACCTTCTGAGCCTCTTTAAGAACCTTTAGTTGAGGAAATAGTGCCGAATGATCTATCTTTTGAGCATGATAGATAATCTCTTCGTGAACAGGTTGCTAATTTAGATAGAGTTGACACCTATCCCTCTTTAATTACTGAACCCTTGATCTCCATTGTTCGAAAAGATTGCCGTTGGAGAAGTGACCTTCGTATAGTAATCCTTAATCCAAACCAGAGAATTTCTTCTTATAGGATTGGATTTTCTTTTGTTTATACTTATCCATTCACTTTGGGACTTATTCCTGCTATTGACTCAGTAATACTTGATTTCTGCCGTTTTTTCAAAATTTGTTTAGGACAAATTGGCCCTTTCGTATGGAGAGCAGTGGCTTGTTTATGGTATTTGTCTGTCAAAGCAGATGTTGACTTTACCTTTCCCCATCTTATTCATCTTTACCACCCCAAGCTATTCCGCAATGGTGTCTTTACCTTAACTGCAAGAAGTAAAAGGGTCTTAATAAGCCTTGAAGATGATAAAGATCGTAGCTGGTACACCCGTTATGTTGCGGTACCCACAGTTGATTTGGTGGGTGAAACAAATATTTCCTTTCCTGAAAAATGGAACCTTGCACGTAGGTCTTTCTTCCTTACCGTACATATTTTTAAGAGTTTTAACTCCTTCTCTAATTTCATTCATTTTTGCTTTTTTGTAGCAACCATGGGAGACGTGAAACCAGTACCTAATTTCAGTGGTTGGGTAGATGCACTTTTGAAAGCCGTGCCTATGGAGGCACGAACATGGAAATCCATTTCCAATCAACATGGTTGAAAAGTGAAAACTCACGGTATACATCTCTTATGCTTTTTCATATGTCAAATTCTTTCTCCTCTTCTTTTAACTTTTTACCCCTCTTTTTGTCAGGATTTGCTATTCGAGTTATGACAGCTGAAGTGTCTATTGCCATTCGAGCCTCTTCTGATAAGGTACGTGCTTTAGAAAGTTATCATGCCTCCCTTCGTGCTTCTGTTGATTCAACCTTAGCTTAAAACGAAGAGCTAAAGAAGGAGCTTGCTGTGTGAGAGAATGATTATGAAACTCTCGAAGATAAGTTAGACGTGGAAGTGAGTTGGGCTTTTCTGAACTCTCGTCGTGATGCTTTAACTGAGGCTAGTCAAGAAAAATTTGATTTGGAATCAGAATTGGCCAAAGTTTTAGACGCTATTGAAAAGACTCAACAACCACTTGACTTTCCTTCTCCGGCGATTGAGACTCCCGTGGCTGAAGAACCTGCAAATGAAAAAGCTACGGATGAAGCTCTTGAAGTTGAAAACATTGCAGCTCAAGCTCCCGAGGGTGAATCTTCCATGACTCAGTCAACAGAAGCTGAAGCTTCCGTGACTTTTGCTCCCCTCACTGATCCTATCACTTCAAGTCAAACTGACACCGCACCTGTTTCTTCTTTAGAAGTTGATACCATGCCCATGGGTTTTCCTGAAAACGAAGCTAATATCACAACTTCTGATGTTCCAGCACCTCAGTGACCAGTTTATGTTTCTAAACTTACTTTTTTTGTTGAATGATGGTTTATCCCTTGGTTAGTTTTTAAGGGATTTTTGGAAAAAGTCCCCAGTTATCATGATGGGGCACTTGTATAAACATTTTGTTGACTAAGTTTCTACTTAGTCTTTTTAATTATATTGAGAAGTTTTTTCAGTTCTTCTATATGTTCTATTCTTGCCTTTTTCATTTCTTTAGGACTTAGAGAATAGTTTAGCATTTTTATCCTTTGAAAATGCTTTATGATTATTCTCATGACTTATTAACATGAGGTTTATAAAAGAAGGCCCTTTTATATATCGACACTTAATGAAGAAGACGTCTAAACTTCATAATGGTGTTTTGATACGATCAAAGAAATAAGAACACACACGTTTTGTTTGAAATATTTGAAATAACTTTGACATTTTTTTATTTATAAACCTTGACAAGCTTTTGAATAATACTTTACATGTATTTGAATTACATCTATAACTTTCTCATAACTGTTTTTCTCGTAACAGATTTTCATACAAAAAGAACAAAAGGAACGGGGTTTTTACTTTTAACCCGTTTTGATACATAGTCTTTACCCTAACTATTGAGGGATATATGTAAGATCCCTTTGTATTCGAAGCATTAGGAAGGTTTGAGAAGTGACTCCATTGTTTTCATGGGAAAGAACACTATGACGAATGTTCTTTTACTTTCTGCATACACGTGCCCGTATATATTGCATAGTCCCCCAAGTGTTTGAGCGTTGAAGTATGTAACTTTGAGCACTTGTTAATGTCTATCTCTTGGTCCTTTTCCTGAAAAGGAAAAACATATCGGATTTGGGGGTGCAATTATAGATGAAGATAGCTTAATCCGTTTGTGTTTCTATCAGAAGAATTGTAACCCTAGGCCAAGAATTTTATTGTGTTCCGTTTTGCCTTACAGGTCGTGAATCATCATTTAGTACGGGTTAGCATTTTGACTAGCATGTAAAATTGTTAGTAAAACTTTAATAATTTAAAAATAAATTTTAACATGATGATACCTGACCGTGGGTATTTCCTTAGAAGTGATATCTCTTCAAATGGACAGCATTCCAGTGCGAAGGTAGGACTTTCCCGTCCATCGTTTCTAACTCGTATGCTCCTTTCCCTGTAATATCCCTAATTCTATAGTGTCCTTCCTATGTTGGACTTAGCTTTCCTGAATTAGCAGCTTTTGTAGACTGAAAAACTTTTTTGAGCACGAAGTCCCCAATTTTGAAGAATCTAAGGCGTGCCTTCCTGTTATAATATCGTTCTATAACTTGCTTATGTGCTGCCATTCTTATTAAGGCATCTTTTCTTTTTCCCTCGAGTAAATCAAGGTTAACCTGCATCTCTTCACTATTCGATTCCTCCGTTGTTTGTATGAACTATGTGCTTGGTTCTCCTATCTCGACTGGAATCAAGGCCTCAGTTCCATAAATCAATGAGAATGGTGTTTCTCCCGTGCTTGTTTTTGTGGTAGTACTATAAGCCCATAAAACTCCAGGTAATACCTCAGGCCAATTGCCCTTTGATTCCTGTAACCGCTTCTTCAAATTATTGATAATGATCTTGTTTGTAGATTCCGCTTGTCCATTTCCTACTGGGTGATATGGTGTGGTTGTTATCCTTTTGATTTGCCAACTTTGAAAAAATTCTAAGATTTGAGCTCCTATGAATTGTGGACCATTATCACACACGATATCCTTTGGTACTCTGAATCGGCATATTATGTTTCTCCAGATGAAGTCTTTAACTTCTTTCTCTCTTACCTGCTTAAATGCTCCCGCTTCTACCCATTTAGTGAAATAATCAATTAGTACAAGTAGAAACTTTACCTGACCTTTTGCCTGTGGTAGTGGACCTATGATATCCATTCCCCATTTCATAAAGGGCCATGGGGCTATAACTGGATGCAATAACTCCGCTGGTCTGTGCATATTGTTACCGTACCTTTGACATTTGTCGCATTTAGATACGGAATTTTCGGCTTCTTCTTCCATTTTAGGCCAATAATACCCTGCCCTATTTAAAGTCTTTACTAACGATCTTCCTCCCACGTGATTTCCGCAATGTCCTTCATGTATTTCCCTCATTACGTACTTCGTTTGAGAAGGTCCAAGACATCTTGCTAAGGGGCCACCGAACATTTTTCGATATAAATTTCCTTGTTTTAAACAGTATCGGGCTGCCTTTTTTCGTAGAGCGTAAGCCTTCTTTTTGTCATCAGGGACGGTACCATACTGCAAAAAAGTAACAATTTTGTTCCTCCAATCCCAGGTTAAATGATTGAAATTTACCTCATACTTATCAGGTTCAAGAGCTGAGTGCAATAAATGTATGATTGAAGCGGTCGTATCATTCGCTACATCAGCTGTGGATGCAAAGTTAGCAAAAACGTCTGCTTCACCATTTTCATCCCTTGGAATTTGCATGACTTTCTAGGTTTGGAATTGATTAATTAATTCTCGCACCTTCTCCAAATACTGTTGCATCCTAGCTTCCCTAACCGTGAAAGTTCCCAGCATTTGGTTAACCACAAGTTGTGAATCACTTTTAATCACTATATTATTTATTCCAAGTTCCCGTGCCAATTCTAGTCCTGCAATCATAGCTTCATACTCCACTTCATTGTTAGTCATGGAGATACATTTAATAACATGTCTAATAGTTTCACCCGTAGGTGGTACTGAGATAATACCTAATCCTGCTCCATTTACATTAGATAATCCATCAATAAATAATGTCCACGTACCTGGATTAGCTCCATTAAGTACCTGTACTTCTTTATCAGCTTCGAGCTGTAACCCTTGACTGAAATCAGCCACGAAATTAGCTAATACTTGAGACTTTATTGCCGTTCTAGGCAAGTATGTGATTTCATACTCACTTAATTATATAGCCCACTTGGCTAACCTGACTGACAGTTCGTGTTTATGTAATACACTTCGTAATGGGTATGCAGTTACCACAACAATGGGATGACATTGAAAATATGGTCTTAATTTTCTAGATGCTATAATTAAAGCAAGTGCTAGTTTTTCCAGTTGTGGATACCGTGTTTCTGCATCTAGTAAGGATTTACTAACATAATAAATAGGAGATTTCTTACATTGTTCTTCACGAACCAAAACTGCGCTTATCGCCACTTCTGAAACAACAAGATAAATAAAAAGCTTCTCCCCTGCCTTTGGTTTTGCTAGCAAGGGTGGATTTGATAAGTAAGTCTTAAAATTTCTAAGTGCCTGTTGGCACTCCTCATCCCACTCAAAATGTTCCTGCTTTTTAAGAGCTGAGAAAAATTTAAAACATTTTTCTGAAGATTTAGAAATGAACCTTCCCATAGCTGCAATTCTTCCCGTCAATCTCTGCACTTCTTTTTTGCTTGAAAGAATATCAGGAATTTCCTCGATAACTTTAATCTGTGCGGGATTTACCTCGATACCCCGGTTAGAAACAAGAAAACCCAAAAACTTTCCTGATGCCACTCCAAATACATATTTTTCTGGATTTAACTTCATATTATATTTTCGCAAAATTTTAAATGTTTCAGATAAGTGCGATATATGATCCTGAATGCTGTGTTTTAACTAACATGTCATCTGTATAAACCTACATGGTCTTACCTAAATGTTCTTGGAACATTTGATTAACTAACCTTTGATAAGTTGCACCTGCATTCTTAAGACCAAATGGCATTACATTATAACAAAAAGTCCCCCTGTCTGTTATGAAAAAAGTTTTTTCCTCATCTTCGGGGTCCATTTTGATTTGGTTATAACCTCAATATGCATCTAAAAAACTTAATAGCTCATGCCCTGCAGTAGCATCAATTAATTGATCTATATGTGATAAAGGAAAAGAATCTTTTGGACAGGCTTTATTAAGGTCTGTGTAATCTACACAGACTCGCCACTTACCGTTCTTCTTAGGTACTACAACAGTGTTAGCTAACTAGTTAGGGTATTTTACCTCACGAATCGAACCAATTTTGAGTAATTTTTGAACCTCTTCATGAAACACCTTATTCTTGAATGTTCCTTGCTTTCTTTTCTTTTGCTTCACTAGAGGATATGATGGATCTACGTTTAGCTTATGATTCATAACCTCCGGTGGTATCCCTGTCATATCGGAGTGGGACCAAGCAAAGCAATCTGCGTTAGCTTTTAAAAATTCAATTAATTTAAGCTTTACCTCAGGGCTAAGGTTGGCTCCGATGTACATTTTCCTCTCAGGACAGTGTATGAATAAAATCACTTCTTCTAATTCCTCAATGGTTGTTTTGATGTTCTCATTTTCCTCCGATTCTTGAATCCATATCTATCTGTTCTTGTTCACTTGAGACTGGCGCCGCATCTTTCCCAACTGAATTCCGTAATTGCTATTTGTCTTCACCCTTATTGGTTGAATTTGCAACGGAGTTGATGCTTCTTGAAGCTTGTTGATCGCATTTGATTTGACATATTCCACAGGGTGATGGAAATTTAATAACTTGATGTAACGTTGACGGAACAATATCCATGTCATGAATCCATGGCCTTCCTAAAATCATGTTATAAGCCATTTCCATATCCACGACTTGAAATTTGGTATCTTTCATAACACCTTCTGCAAATGTAGTTAGGATCGCTTCTCCTTTTTTCACAACACTAGAGTTATCGAACCCCGACAAAGTATGTGCTTTTGGGATTAATTTTTCTTCAGCTAGCATTTCACGTAATACCCTTAGTAGGAGAATATTTATAGAACTTCCTGGATCAATCAAAACTCGTTTCACATTAGTATCATGTACAAGTAAGGATATTACAGTGCATCATTATGTGGAGATAATACACCATCTGCGTCTGCATCATCAAAAGTTATGCTTTCGCCTTCCAAGTGTTGTCGTACTCGTTTCCCGTGGGTGATAGTGACTTTTAAAACTTTATTTGATGCTATATATGTTACACCGTTGATATCTTCTCCCCCGCTTATGACATTGACGGTTCTTTTGGGAGATGGTGGTTTTGGGGGCACTTGCCTATTTTTCATGTAAGCCTCCTTGCCTTTTTCACTGAATAACTCAGTAAGATATCCTTGTTTCAACAAATGATCAACTTCACTTTGTAAGAATCTGCACTCAGATGTTTTATGGGCATGGTCATTATGAAATTTGCACCAATAATCAGGATTACGACGATTTGGATTTGACCTCATCTCCTTTGGCCATCGGACCTTATCTCCCATGCTTCTCAAAACAGCCACGAGCTCAGAGTTGGTAACGTTGAAATTATAGCCACCGAATCTTGCTTTTAAACTTCTATCATCATCTCATGACCCTTGCTTGTTGCGCTTGTTCCTAAATCTAGATAAGGAACCTGACTCATTATTTTTAGATTTGTGATCATACCTTTGATTGTCTGATCTTGACCATGAGTCCTTCCCCGCAGGTCCCATATACGGCTCGTACCTATTTTTTCAAGACCTCCTTTTGTTTTCTGCACGTCTCGAACCTACTTTTTCTTCTTTTTGGGTTCTTGAAACTGTATCCTCTTCAATCCACAACTTCATGCTGTACCTGTTATAAACATCATTCCATGTTGTAGCAGGGAATTCTCGAAGGCTTTCCTTGACTTTCCTCATAGCCTCCGAGCTTGTTTCATTCAAATTGCTCGTGAATGCTATAGGTGCCCAACTGTCAGGTACACGCGGTAAAGTCATTCTTTCACGTTGAAATCTATCAACGAAATCTCGAAGTAATTCTGAATCTCCTTGTTTGATTTTGAATATATCCTCCATTCTCTTCTCTACCTTTTGGGCTCCGGAATGTGCTTTAATGAAGGAATCTGCAAGCTCAGCAAAAGAGTTTACATAATTTTCGGGTAAGAGAGAATACCAAGTTAATACCCCTTTGATGAGTGTTTCACCAAATTTTTTGACCAGAACTGATTCAATTTCCTGTTTCGTCAAATCATTGCCCTTCACGCCAGTTGTGAATGTCATCACGTGGTCTCGTGGGTCTGTTGTTTCATCATACTTTGGGATATCAGGCATTTTGAATTTCTTTGGAATTGGAAGGGGGGCAGGACTTGGTTTCCACGGTTGTTGTGAATATTTGTCCATATCTACTCCTTTGATCATAGGTGAAACTCCGGAGATTTGTTCTATGCGGTCCTTCTGTTCCTTCAATTATTTCTGCAAGGTTAGTACTAAACTTTACAAATGAGATTTAGTTGAATTACCTGGTTGTCCCCCCTGTGATTCATTGGGGGTTCCTCCATTTCTAGAATGAACAAGCTCAGAGCGGGGATTTTTCAACGTGTCATTATTAGGTGTAGTTGTGGGCGATGCAGCAGGTAATCGATTGACTAGGGCTTGAAGAGCTTTGTTAACTCGTGCATCAATTATTCTTTGTAAAGCTTCCTCTGCCCCTTAGGAATGTTCAGATTGCTCTTGTTCACCGGAATGGATCTCAGGAGTGCATTCACGAGATTGCCGTGGTGAATCATGCGGGGAAGGGGCCAGGTCGATGTTTTGTAAATTTTCCTGGCGTTGTTGGATTTGATTTCCTTGGTTTCCTAAGATGTAGTCAGTGCTGTTTGTCATAGCCTATGAAAGTTGATTATCAGATTCCCGATAACGGAACCAATTTGTTTAACCAAAAAATAGATTTTTAGTCAAATCTAGAATATAGAAGAATCGGGTTACTGATAATCAAGAGACAAAAATAATAAAAGACTTTTGAGAGCAATAATAAAGCAGTAAATAGTTTTGTATTTCAGTGTTGTCTCAATAGTATTTCGTGTCTTTACAGATGTTGAGACCTTCTCCTTTTATAGGTGATTCTAGGAGAATGTGTAATGCCTCTGTCTTAATGAGGCAATTGTGAGCAATAAATGATATTAAAAGAAACGTTACACAATCATTCATATTAAATACAAATTCCCTAACGTATTGGGCATTTAATATTGAATTTGGCCTCTTCTGCGTTGTCAGGTGCATTCCTCTAATTCAATTTTTTTTTTGGGCTTTAAATGATTCGAACAGGTACGAGACTCGTGCTATTTGAGTAACGACTCGTGTCTCTTTAAGTTTCTTCTCTCCCGTATCTGTTGTTGCCCGTGCCTCTTGATTGATTATCGTACTTTGACCATTTGACCAGTACATGTGTCATGACACGTCATCTTCAATATATTAATTCAGTTTTTTTCCAATACAATAAGTCGTTTAGAACTATTATTTGTATGTAACATGGACAGATACAAAACATCCGGCGAGCTAAATATCCATCACTGTCCTCTAAAATTCATATGACAAAAATACCATATCTTGTGACTAAATAAAGATTATTAATAAAAGTAGCATTATTTACACTTGCACAGAATTGTGCATGAGTAATAAAACCTGAGTTTTTGTAAATTATGAAAGCTAATTATGCTTGGCGGTAGGGGTGTACATGAGACGGTTTGGTTCGATTTTTTATTAAATCAAAATCAAACCAATTATGTCGGTTTACTAAATTCATAATCAAATCAAACCAACATAAATTTAATTTTTTCGGTTTCGGTTTTAGTTGGTTTTTTCGGTTTTCTCTGTTTTTCGGTTTTTTTTTTCGGTTTTCCCTTTTAGTTATATTATTCTTGAAAAAGTGATCAAATAATCACCAATTATCCGCATGATTATTTTTTTTTTAATAATATATGAGGTATACCAATTATTCGTATAAATCGTAATTTCAAGACCTTCCATAATAGAAAATGACAACAAACATGTGACAAAGCAAAGCACTGTAAACTTGATAAACCTCAACACTAAAATAATCACAATTTATGTGAGCAAAATGATAAGCATAAAGCTCGTGTGGTGTGGGGGAAGGGTTTCCAATATTTGGAGTTCTTTGACTTTGGAATTGGAACATAGGGAAGATATAAAATAATCTATTTTATTATTTTTTTGTCTTGTTGGATTTTAGTTTGGGCTTGATATTTAGGTTATGTAGATAGAATCTACTTAGTGGATAGTGAATTTACAAGCCCACAAATAAATAATCTCTCAAGACATTGTAAACTATAAAATAGTTTAGAAAATACTTACAAATTAGAATTTAATGATTATTTTTTATGTATAAAAATTTTAAAATTTATTTATATATAACGTCGGTTTGGTTTAGATCCGGTTTGACTTATTTTTTGTTAATTCCAAACCAAACCAAGAGTGATCGATTTTTTATTTTCCATCACCAAACCAACCAAACTAAACCACAAGTCGATTTTTTTTTTCGGTTTGACTTGGTTCGTCGGTTCGGTTTGGCTTGATAGTTTGGCTTGTAAACCCCTACTTGGCGGCCGCTATGAAGTGGGAGGGATCTATGGTTGGGTGGCATGAGGAGTCCGAAACTTTTCTAATGCTTTTTTGGACAAAAAGCACGTTTCTACTACTAAAAAATAGTTACATAACTACCTAAAATGCAGTACTATACTACAAATTACTTTAACAAAAATTTAGCCGTTAAAGTAATTCGCAGTATAGTATTGCGTATTACTAAAAAATTATTTTTTTTTATGAAATTCACAGTACTATACTGCGAATTACTTAAACACAGTATAGTACTGTGTTTCACTCTGATTTTGGGCCCCATCTTTATTTTATTAAAGCAATTCACAGTACTATACTGCGTTTAAGTAATTCACAGTATAGTACTAGCCCCTTCTTCTTCCCAAGACAATGAC
>MU754572.1:0-20228 GCA_026770625.1 Nicotiana glauca | reverse complement strand
CGGTGGTTCGGTTAGCTTCGGGGGAGGATTTGTGACTTAGGAGAGCGATCGGAATTGAATTTGGAGGTCCGGTGTAGAAATAGGCTTGAATTGGCGAAGTTGGAATTTTGGCGAATTCCGGTTGATAGATGAGATTTTGATCCGAGGGTCGGAATGGAATTCCAAGAGTTGCAGTAGCTTCGTTAGGTGATTTTTGATATGTGTGCAAAATTTCAGGTCATTCGAACGTCGTTTGGTCGGGTTTTTGATCGAATGTGAGTTTCGGAAGTTTTAGTTTAACTTAGGCTTGAATCCGTAGTGAATTGATGATTTTTGTGTTGTTTGACATGTTTTGATGATTGGAACAAGTTCGTATGAAGTTTTGGAGTAGGTTGGTGCTTTTGGTTGAGGTCCCGGGAGCCTCTAGGTGATTTCGGATGGTTAAACGGGAATTTGGAAAGCATGCAGCAGGTCTGGTCTTCAGGCTTCTAGTATTTCCGCATCTACGGAAAAGGAGCCGCAGGAGCGGTTCCGCAGATGCGGCCATAGGGTCGTAGAAGCAGTTTTTGAGGGGCCTGGAGTTTTCCGCAAAAGCGGACATGCGGACCACAGAAGCGGTCCCGCATTTGCGATTTGTTGACCGCAAAAGCGGTCCTGGGTAAAAGTCGAAGAACCGCAGAAGTGGATAAATAACCGCAAAAGCTGTGTCGCAGAAGCGACAAAATCATCGCAGAAGCGGAAACTGCTATTCAGGGTTATTTAATTTCACCTTCGCGAATTTTAGAAGCAACTCAACATATTCATCTCGGACTAAGGAGATTTTAGGCAATTTTCGAAGAGGGTTTCGAGGGTCTTCATCAGGTATGGATTCTTGGTCTTAGATTATGTTGTTATGGTGTAAAAACGTGGATTTACACGGAAAATCCAAGGGAATTAAGGCTAAAAATGGAGGTTAGGGCTTGAAATTTGAAAGAATTTTAGCTACTGATTTGAGGGGTCAAATGGACTCCGATTTTTGTGAATTTGGTATGTATGAACTCGTGGCAAGATAAGGAAGTCGACGATGTTAATTTCGTAATTTTTTGAGAAGCAGGCCCGGGGCTCGGGTTTTTCCAACTTCGTGTTTTTGGGTGTTTTTCTAGTTCTTTCAATTGTGTTATGTCGCATTAGCTTATTATAACCTATTCCTTGTGGTTTTGGTCAGATTCTACACTCGAGGAGGTCGATTTGCGAGGAAAGCGCAAGGCGAGCTAGGATTTTGGCCGGTTTGAGGTGAGTAATGATTATGAATGATATAATGAGGGTTTGAAACCTTGTATTTGCACTATGTGGTGCTATGTTGAGATGAGATACACGCCTTATGATGAGCGTGGTGATGTTATTGCTAGGGATTTGGACTCGGTCCATCCCGATTGAGGACTTACTGTACTTTTGACTGAGACTAAGCTCATAACCGTATATTCTGGGCTAGTTGCAATGTTTGGGGCCTGGTGCCGATCTGTAGAACCCTTAGGGGGCATATTGAGCTAATTGACCTCACTTTACCTGTTGAACACATACTCTCAGTAATGTCCTAAACTGTAAAAACATAATACGAACCGATATTAGCAAATTGCACTCTAGATGAGTAATACCTAGGGTTGAATGCCTTGTCTTAGCTGAGTGGGCCCGAGAGGCCAAGTCTATATTGACTGAGAGGGGTCAAGGACCCCATAGTGAGGGTATTTGATATATACCGGATTGGGCTGCACGCCACAGCAGTATATACATACACATGTATTGGATCGGACTGCACGCCGCAGTAGTATATTATATATGGATCGGACTGCACGCCGCAGTGATATATTAAGTGGATCGGACTGCACGCCGCAGTATTATAGCACTTGGGCTGAAGGAGCCCCTCCGGAGTCTGCACACACCCCTAATGAGCGCAGTCGACTATTACTATTGGATCGGGCTGTGCGCCGCAGCATTATATATATTATATTGGACTGGGTTGCATGCCGCAACAGTACTAGGTATGGATCGGGCTACGCGCCGCAGCAGTGTTGGTAAATTGTCGGACTGTAGGAGGTTTTTACCAGATTTCCTTGTTTAGTGAATATTCACTGCCCTTACTGTTGATTTTAGAACTGTATAGTGTTCTTACCGGATTTATTATTTTCAGTTGTTATTTATTGCTATCACTCACTGAGTTGGAGTACTCACTTTACTCCCTGCACCTTGTGTGCAGATACAGGGACCCCGGAGGTTCAGCTGGGATTATTTGCTGCTGCTCGGTTCAGTGTTGGAGTATTCGAGGTAGCTGTAGGCGTCCGCAGGACCCGATTTCCTCCTTTTGTCATTTCTTTTACTCCCGCACTAGACTTGTTTATGTATAGAAGGATATACAGTTGTATCTAGAGGCTCAGACTTGCGACGCCAGATCTATTGGGCTGTTATTACTGTTATTTTGGTTTCCGCACTAGTTTTATTATCAAGAAATCGAGAGATTATGCTTAATTAGTATTTCTAAGTTTAATAATTGGGATGGAAATGTTAAATGGTCGGGCTTGCCTAACAAGGTGTTGGGCGCCATCACGACCGGGATTTGGGTCGTGACACTAGCTTGGTCCTATATTATGGTTTTAGGCTCGAGGAACCGGCACTCATTCCATATCTTTCGGATTCTGCCTTCAGGAAATGCAGCCTTCGGTCCTAACTCAATGACTTGCTCACTCAGGTCTTCGTCATTGTGCACCGTCTGGAATCTTCCAAGTTGTTGCATAACCCGGTAAGGAGCGTAAGGCTGTATGCTTCGGATACCCCTCAAAAGAATATAGGGGGCCTCTATTGATGTGTATACAGCTTCAGTAGTGGGAAGCCAACCATAAGCCCATTCGACTTTATCTGCGGTCAGGGATCTTAAGCATTACGACAAGGCCTCAGTACCCTAAGGGAACGCAATACCTGTCACCCAGGTTCCAAATTCTGCAATACAACTCAACCAGATTAAACCGTAGTGCATATAGACGGTGCGGTGATAGAGGTGTTCCTGCATCCATAACTGTAAGAGAAAATTGCAACCTTGAAAGAATTTCGCACCTTCCCGACATTTGGTCAAAGCCCGGTACATTTCTGCTACGATCAGAGGAACCACTGTGCTAGTAGGTTTTTTCATGGCAACATCTAGCATCCCTACCAGGCCGAGGTCTATGGGACCATCTTTTCTCGGACAAACCACCACTCCCAGAAAGGCTACCATAAAGGCTAATCCCCATCGGGCTTTCTATTTGTCTTTATTTCCAGCGTGTGTCAAGCCGGTATTGGGCTCCTCGAAACCTTTTGGGTTACCATACCGGTGATATAGGAAATGCAATGTACAACACCCTTCTTCCAAATGCGGGTCTTGAATATCCCGGCTGATGTACAACAAATCCAAAAACCTATGAAGGGTTACCAGTCATGGGGCCAGTGGGTATTTGCCTCGAAGGTACTCGTTGAGGCCCGCATATCCCGCAATCTCCTCTAATGTAGGTGTGAGTTCAAAATCTGAAAACCGAAATACATTACGGGTCGGGTCCCAAAATGATATTAGTGCCTCGATTATATCTTTCCTCGGTTTGATGTTCAGTAGATCAACTAGACCGCCCAAAATTTTGACCATGGTATCTCTGCTTCCTTTTCCTAGATCATGCCACCATATATGAAGTTTCAAGGGGATCTCACTCAGGACTGAAAAGGTTTCGATGTTACTTGAAGTCATCCTGCACGTTTGTTTAAAAGGGAATTTTAATGACTTATTTTGAAAACTGGATATTTTTGCAAAATTCTCTATTTAACAAGACAAGGATTTGGTTTTGCTAATACGGCCTTTCAGTGCTTCTGGGAAGAAGATTTTAAGGCTGTGCTCGCAAACCGTTTAAAAATGACTCAGGGTGACCGTTCTTGCAAAAACAGCCTTCCGGCGTCCTTTAGGGGACATTCGGCTTATTTTAACAAGAATGGCATCACCCGATTTATTTATGATAAAAATTAAAATTTTGACATTTTGGCTATTTTTGCAAAAGGGGGGTTGGACCCGATGAGGGTCGCCTACGTATCTCACATCCTGTGAGAATCAAACCAGCGTAGTTCGGGCAGATTTCCAAAAACAACAATCTTCTTTCTATTTTTCAAATATTTTTTTCTTTTTCATTTTTTTTTCATTTTTTCATTTTTCAAAAATCCGGCAGTGTTTCGATACTATTTGGGCCTTGGGTTTTTCACAACAAATGGTTACCCTTCCTTAGTCCTAACACTGCTATTTTTCAATTTTCACTCATTTAGACAAGCTGGTCAACATGCAAAGCCGAGCAAATAAATGCGCAAGTAGCACGTAAGATGCATCAGGATGGTCAATTCATTTCAGGTCACCTGTCCTAGACGGACCCAGCCCCTGTGTTGAGTCCCTGAAGACAAATGCACATGATGCAAACAAACGTTCCTACTAGGGATCCGGCATGAGGTTTTGTTCCTCTAGGTTTAAAGCCTAGGTTTATTGATCTAGACCTAGCTTACCCGAGCGGACAACTCGAGCCGAGGGGGAGGTAGCGTACCGGGGATACAGAAGCTCCGCAGGCTTAGCAACTTATCCAACCTCGTTCTAATTTAGGAAAGAATCTAAACAGAAGAGAAGCTACACGAAGTGCACCCTTCTCCATGATGTAGAATACTCAGAGAGAGAAAGGGATTCGCGGCAGTTTATATATACAATTTCAACAAATATCAAAGCGGTAAAACATTTAGCACATATAGCATGGAACATGTAGAAAAATCAGATAAAGCCAAATATAACAATTGTACTAAGCTCGAATTCTTGAACCCTGTATCGAAGTTCTGGGTTCGTATCCCCAGCAGAGTCGCCAGAGCTGTCATACCTCCTTTTTTACACACCTACCCCGATGGATAAATGTATAAGGGAGTTTTTCCATTTAAAGTAACATTATTCGAAATGGGATTATTTATTCGGTTTATAGAGTCGCCACTTGGGATAGGCTTGGCTTTTGATGTCCCAATTCACCGGTTTAACTTAAATCCCAAATCGAGGAAAATTTTGACTTCCCAATTGGAGTCTGCGAACTAGAATTTCTGTGTAAGGAATTCTGTTGACCCAAGGGAAGGTGTTATGCACCCCCAGATCCCGTGGTTCTAGCACGGTCGCTTAAATTATTATAAATAGCTAAAAATCTAATTTTATACATGTTCCAAACTATATTGAATTTTATAATTATTTACCGCTTTTAACTATTTTTTACGAAAGTGAACGTAGTTTAAAAAAAGTATTTTCGGATCACGTCACATAAAATGCATCCGGATCCTCGACACATTCTTATTCGATGTTTTGGAATTTGGATTTGGGTCGCATGAAATGCACACCCGTATTTAGGAAGGTAAGATTATTAAAATTCGCGCCTAAAGCAACTACCGTGTTATTATCTTTGCGAGGGGCCACGGAATTCGCTAAATGGCCTGCCCAAAACTCTAAGTATTTTAATTAAGAATTTAATGAGGGCCCCGCAATTTATGCATTATTGTTTGGCGAGACTCATCTCGTTTCATTATTTAAAGGCCAACCTAAAGCAAACT
Organism: Nicotiana glauca; assembly: GCA_026770625.1. Taxonomy (NCBI): domain Eukaryota; kingdom Viridiplantae; phylum Streptophyta; class Magnoliopsida; order Solanales; family Solanaceae; genus Nicotiana; species Nicotiana glauca. Next base: position 14,642 of record MU754572.1, on the reverse strand, counting down.
AAGATTTTCTATTTGTTATTTGTCTCTAAAGGGTTAATTAATTTACATTTATAGATTCAAACCTCAAATTCAAGTCCGAATTCAAACAAAAGGGTGGTGACCCTCTTAATTTGAACCAGCCACCTAATTCAAAACCTGAATTTATATTTACAAATTAATCCCCGCGTTCCTATGTAATTTTAAAGGGTTTTTGATTTCCTGCATTTTTGGGCCTCGAAAGTTTGGCCCATGCCTGAAAAATAGTCAGCCATGCCTTACGAGAGGCTAAATTCCATCTTGGTCTATGCAAACAGTGGTCCATCAGATCTGGCTCGTGGACAGGCCCAAGTCCAGTGTTTTTTTTTGGTTAAAAGATCAACCTCGCAACTGGATCCAGCAATTATTTAGAGATACAGGGTGCATGCAATCTGAAGGTGATAACAATTGATTCATACGCATGATAAGAAAATTTATTCCAGCTATTCATGGACTCTTTAATTTAACTTGAAACAACAAGTTATTCACTGGCTTTCAATACGTAGAAGCATGCCTAATTTAACCTCCCAATCTAATTACTCCTAGTTTCAACTAGACAAGGTAAGAAGATGAACTAGGCGTTAATAGTCCTGAAATAATAGTCTATTGAACAATTTACCAATGAACCTGTTGAACTTGTTGAACACATGGAACTTAAACAATCGTTCTCAAACAAATCGAACCTATTATCATTAGCTACCTTCTGAAATTCAAAACAACCTATAACACGCTGAAGTGTAATTGAACATGATACTAAACTAACTTCCAATACTACTGAATGAATACTTCAAGTTAAATGTCTCCACAGTCCAATCACACAATTCAAATTTATGTACATAACATTAGAATGTAAATCTACAATAACAAGCAAGTCTATCATCACAATATAAACAGGCACAACCTTCAGAAGCAAATGAAGGAGAAGTTTTATTACATATGCACTTCGAATCAGCACCAATACAACAGGATAGGAGTTAATACCTGGAATATGGAAAAATGAAAGAAGAAGGAGAATCGGTAGCAAATAGCAGAGCAGCAGACATAAACCAACAGCAACAACTCAAAACTAATCTCTAATCCCAGGATTAGTATCAGATAAAAATAGGGAGCTCAACAACCAGCAAATCGACTTGAAAAACTCAGATTTAAACAAGAAATTAAACCCCAGAAACCTTAGGAAAACTTTAATCACTGAAACAGAAGTGCTAAAACCATTTTTGACCTTAGATGAGCTAGGAATTCAACTTTTAAAGTAGAACTCGAAATTGTTGTGAAGAAACTTCGATGAAACAATAATTCTTTTTTTGAATTTTTCTAGTTTTGATATTTTTTTTGGTTTTTCTAGAAATTTAGATCTAAGATCAGGTAGTATTTAAATTTTAAATTCAAAAATTCAAGGCTAAGCTTGAATAAAGTGTTTTTGGGAAGGAATGTTAGAGGCTGAATATTTTGGGGGAGAATTTTTAGGTTTTTAAAACTTTGGGAATTTTCAGGGGTCTTTCCAAACTTTTAAATGAAGGCATTGGGGTTGCCTTTTATAGGCAACAAATGGGGTATAATGTTCTAGATAGTACTCACATTTTTTCCCTTCTTTTAATTTCAGATTTCATCTATTAGACCTTCAATTTTTGACTTGTTTTCCAAGTTACTGCTTTTAGAGTGCAGAAACTTACACTAAGGCCCCCTTTTAGAAGGCCCTAGGGTATTCTTTTGCCTATACAATACCTATAATACCCTTATTTTGGTTTTGAAATTACTATTCCTAACAAATCAGCCCTTTCCCACGCCCAAACTACCCTTACTTGCCATATGAAATTACTAACCCAAACAACCCCTTTTTACCTTAGTTAAAATTTGACTATTATTAATTAAGAGGCCAAACTATTCAGCTGTATCCAATCTTAAGCCTACTGAAATCGCAATTGAACACTAAATCGAAAAAAATACTAATTTAAAAAAATACTAATTTAATCCAACAAGAATCAAACATTACTCAAAACAGATTTGCCACTAAAATTTATCAGGAAACAAAATCAACTTGCCAAATAACACATTGCTTATCAGAATTGCCAAAGATTTAACTAAACTATAAAATCTAACTATACTACCATCTAAACCAAATATCAAAATTACTACAACTCGGGAACAATTTAACAATCGAAGCAAAACCAGATATGCCGTCATCAAAATTACTGAAACTCAACAGTCGAAAAAAAAACAGAGCAAAGAAAACAAATCAAACTTAAACTAACAAGGAACGATTATTGAGAATCCAGTCATGATAAAAAAAAACAATTGAAAGAACCAAAAAGACAAATTAAGAAAACTTACTGAATTCGGGCTTTAATGCATTAATCTTGAAATTGGCCCTAAAAAATAATATTATATGCTTATTCCAAATCGAATAAACACATAATATCATTTTTAGGGTCATTAAGCACTGATAATTATGCGACGCCATTTCACCCTTACTTGAAAACCCTAGATTAACAAATCAGTAAGCTCCGGTGGCATTTGACGACAACCAAGTGAAGATTTGTGATGAGGGAAGGCAGGTTAGTCAGTGGTGTGAATTTGGAGGGATTTGGACGAAACAGCATCTTGGCCGAAGAATTTTTGATCCAATATTCGATTCTTTTGGTCGGGATTTGAAGGACATTTTTTGTAGATTTGAGATGAGGGAGACGAGAGGAATATAGGGTGTTAATTTGGGATGGATTGGTGGTGGTGGCGTTCGCCGGTGGCGGCTAGGGTTTTAAAAATTTGAGGCGTTCCAGTAGGTTTTGGGAAAAACGAGTGGGGTATGAGCATGAGGGAGGGAAGGTGAGGTTGTGGTGTAATTTTGAGCATATTTGGATGCCGGCCGCCGCCGCGAGGCGATTTTCGACGGCGGAACCGGTGAGGCTGCAGCGGTACGAGGAAGATGTATAATGTCTCTAACATTAGAGAGATTTCCGACATTTTTACTATTTAGTCAAGAAAGAATGTGAGCCGTTGGATTAGAAAAATTGAAGGGCTCAGATGGAGAGGCGTTGAAACGACGTTGTTTTGGTTAAGGGAAAGGGCAGACCAGGTGAAAGGGGTATTGGGCTGGATTTTGGTCTGATTTTAGGAGGGTTGTTGGGCTGAAACTGGGGTTTGGCCCAAGAGTTTGGTCTTTTATCAAGACCAAATCTCTCTTTTTTACTCCTTTTGTATTTATTTTGTATTATACTTATTATTATTATTATTATTTTGTTTGTATTTTCTGATTTTATTATGCAAGACCCAAATCAAAATCTAAAATTATACCAATTAATTTCCAAAATCAACTAGTTCCTAATTTAAAAGAAAGCTAAACCAAAATGTAAAATGTGGAATTTAAAAATGTAAAACGACTATTTTTGGTATTTTTTTCTTGTTTTAGTAATATTACTTGACAAAAATATAAAAATCGAATTTTAAATGCAAGTGTACTATTTTTTGTACTTTTTATGAATTATAGCAACTAACAATGCACACAAAATGCAAACAAGACATAAAATCATGCAATTAATTCCTAAAAATTCAAATCATAAAAGAAAAATTCTAATTATGAAGAAACTATAGGAGTAAATTAAGCGTGGAAAAAATCACGTGATCACAGCTGCCCCTCTTTGCTTGAAGACACAAAAAGTTTTCGAGCAAAGATAAATCAGCACCATGAAGGATTTTTGCCCGCTCAGCATTCCATGAGAAGCATTTGAAAACCGTCTGACCGAACCTTGCTTCGGAGGTTGCCTATATATCCTTGGCTATAAAGGAATAAGGTCAGTGTAGTTCTGGAAGGTTTGGTAGCTGGGACTACTAGGAGGTGTGATTTCACTGCTGTTGCTTTTGCTACTGCTTGCTGACCTCCTTGTTACATCAAAAGAAAAATCAAAGCTAAGCTAGCTATGCCTATCAGCTATGAGTTACAAGATTCCTATCTATGATTCTCTTGAAACTTGATCTTGAGTCTTAGCTGATTTTGCTGTGGACTTCGATCTGAATCTTGATGCTCGCAAGTTGTAGGTGTTTACTTCTTCATGCAGCATTGGGTCAAAACAGGGTCAGCGGAGCTTGTGACTTCAATTATGAGCAATCCGCGCCTTTGCTTGCTTTCACATTTGAGTTCATTTCTTTTAGTTTTTTTTCCTTCTTTTCTTAATTTTGGATTGAGATTTATCCCATTGGTCATCTCGCACCTTGTGTCTTGGGGTTGACCTGCTTAAGATACCAAAACAAACAAACAAACGAAATTTTCCGCCCCAGTTTTCACTAGGAAAATTTCGTGAGTTAGTTGTGACACATATCTAAGTGATCAAATCAGGATTGTGTAGGGAGATCCTCGATTTTTGGCCGGGATTTGGAAAGAAAAAGCTTCTCGATTTTTTTGTCCGGGAGATCCTTGGTTTTTTGGCCGGGATTTGGAAAGAAAAAGCTCCACGATTTTTGGCTGGGAGATCCTCGGTTTTTTGGTCGGGATTTGGAAAGAAAAAGCTCCACGGTTTTTTGGCTGGGAGATTCTCGGTTTTTTGGCCGGGATTTAGAAAGAAAAAGCTCTACGATTTTTTAGCCAGGAGATCCTCGATTTTTTGGCCAGGATTTGGAAAGAAAAAAGCTCCACGGTATTTGGCCAGAAGATCCTCGGTTTTTTGGCCGGGATTTGGAAAGAGAAAAATGCTCCACCGTTTTTTGGCCGGGAGATCCTCGATTTTTTGGCCGAAATTTGGAAAGAAAAAGCTCCACGATTTTTTGGCCTGGAGATCCTCGATTTTTTGGCCGGGATTTGGAAAGAAAAAAGCTCCACAATTTTTTGGCCGGGAGATCCTCGATTTTTGGCTGGGATTTGGAAAGAAAAAAGCTCCACGGTTTTTTGGCCGGGAGATCCTCGGTTTTTTGGCCGGGATTTGAAAAGAAAAAGCTCCACGATTTTTTGACCGGGAGATCCTCGGGTTTTTGGCCGGAATTTGGAAAGAAAAAGCTCTACAGTTTTTTGGCCGGGAGATCCTCGGTTTTTTGGCCTGGATTTGGAAAGAAAAAGCTCTACGGTTTTTTGGCCAGGAGATCCTCGATTTTTTGGCCAGGATTTGGAAAGAAAAAAGCTCCATGGTTTTTTGGCCGGAAGATCCTCAGTTTTTTGGCCGGGATTTGGAAAGAGAAAAAGGCTCCACGATTTTTTGGCCGGGAGATCCTCGATTTCTTGGCCGAAATTTGGAAAGAAAAAGCTCCACAATTTTTTGGCCGGGAGATCCTCGGTTTTTGGCTGGGATTTGGAAAGAAAAAAGCTCCACGATTTTTTGGCCGGGAGATCCTCGGTTTTTTGGCCGGGATTTGGAAAGAAAAAGCTCCACGATTTTTTGACCAGGAGATCCTCGATTTTTTGGCCGAGATTTGGAAAGAAAAAAGCTCTACGATTTTTTGGCCGGGAGATCCTCGGTTTTTCGGCCAGGATTTGGAAAGAAAAATCTCCACGTTTTTTTGGCCGGGAGATCCTCGATTTTTGGCTGGGATTTGGAAAGAAAAAGCTCCACGGTTTTTTTGGCTGGGATCTGGAAAGAAAAAAGCTCCACGGTTTTTTGGCCGAGAGATCCTCGGTTTTTTGGCCGAGATTTGGAAAGAAAAAGCTCCACGATACTATGATTTGTTTTTCCTTTGGGGTTTTCATTTTCATTTATTTTCTTCTTCTTCTTTTTCTCCTTCTTTTCTTTTTCTTTTTATTTTTCCTTTTTAGTTAGCAAAACGCATGAAAGAAATTGGGGAACACTTCCTTTTTGGTCGCTTCCCTGCTGCAAAGCTGTTTCAGCGCTTGCACATTTATTTCTTTTTGGGTTGCACCTGCTTCTTGCACGGTTGCTCTAAGTAAGACCTGTTTTCGACAAAGAACAATTTTTTAGTTTGAAACGGTGGTTGGTTTTGTGGCCTTGATCATCCAAATTTCTTGATCCCGGCCCCCTTTCCGTTGAGAACTTTACTGCTTGTTGGCCATGAGGGTGAATCTCTCTTCAAACCGACCGGGTTCAACTCTCAGGGTTTCATTATGACTCGCCCGTGTAGGCTCTGGCCTTTTCACTTTATTCTGCCCTTAGGACCTTTGCCTTTGACTTTCTTTCTTTTCAAATGTCTTTACTTTGAAAGCATCAATCACCATGGTCAATCGGGATTGGACGGATGCACCCGCTGAGGCTGGGTATTTTCTTTGGCTTTTGCCAGCAGAGCCCTATAGAACTAGTCCTGCCACCTTTTCTTTGCAGTAATTCTGGAATCGGAGTTAAACCGAAAGGGATTCAAAGAAGAAATACACAAAAGGCAAGCAGATGAGTTTAAAGAGAAGCGTCCCTTTCGGGGGAAAATAAGGACTTATCTGGGGTGTGCTGGCTTCAAATGAACATGACATGCTTCTTGGACTGGACGCCCAACCCACACAAACTTTCCAACTTCTCGTGAGCCCAATGATCCGCATTTCAAAACCAGGGAACCTTGCCAGGACTCTTTACGTGGTGAGATGTCTTCTTTTCAGCCGATGGCGCCCTTTGCAGGTTTTCGCCAATTGACCTCTCTCATTTCTCTTCTCACCGTCGCCCGATAGTGCTCTTTGAGAGTTTTCACTAAGCGGACTCTATCATTTTCATTTTCTCTACTCACCATCGCCTTATGGTGCCCGAAGGTTTTCACCGATAAGACTCTCTCATTTTATTTCTCTCAATCAGATTCCAACAATGACATTTTTCACTTCCCTGCCTTTGCCAATTGATCGTAAGGACTTGGACAAGGTTTTTGGGGTAAAAAGGATTTTGGGTGGAACTACAACTTGGGAACCATTTCGGCAGATTCATAGCCGAACCAACATATCATTTGCCCCAGTTTTAATTTTTGGGGGAAATTGGAATTTTTGTTTTGGTGTGACTGAACCTCAGGGAGAGGCTGCCTACGTATCCTTTCGGAATCAAGTCAAATATAGTTCAGGCCAATAATTTTTGTTTTTGTCTTCTTTCTTTTTCTTTTTTTGTTTTTTTTTGTTTTGTTTTTGTTTTTCCTTTCCTTTTTGTTTTTTATTTTTTCTTTTTCTTTTTTCTTTCTTTTCTTTTTCTTTTTCTTTTCTTTTTCTCTTTTTTTCGATAGTACTTCCGGGTTCCAAAGAGGGTGACCAAAGAAGAGTAATCGGCTCAAAGGGTTTACGAAGGGTTGATAGTGTTTGGGGCAGCGGGAAGGAAAGCCTTCGTCATCTCAATTACACAAAAGCTATCAAACCAGGAGGCCTAGACATAATACTTTTTGACTACATCTGCATTGACTGCTGTTTCAGGGTCATTTCCTTTGATGTCTCCTAGATACACTGCTCCTTTTGGCAAAATCTTTCGGATTATGTATGGACCTTTCCAATTGGGAGCAAACTTTCCTTTTGCTTCCTGGTGATGAGGGAGAATGCATCTGAGCACGAGCTATCCACTTCGAAGTTCCTGGGACGTACTTTCTTGTTATAGGCACAGGCCATTCTTTGTTGGTACAACTGCCCGTGGCACACTGCGGCCATCCGTTTTTCATCAATTAGTGACAACTGCTCTAGCCGAGTTTTAACCCACTCAATTTCCTCGATTTCTGCTTCAATGATTATACGAAGCGAAGGGATTTCTACTTCTGCAGGTATGACTGCTTCAGTTCCGTAAACCAACAAGTATGGGGTCGCTTCGATTGATGTACGCACTGTGGTATGATACCCGAATAATTCAAAAGGCAACTTTTCATGCCACTGCCTAGAGCTTTGAATCATCTTTCTCAAAATCTTCTTAATGTTCTTATTCGCTGCTTCAATGGCACCATTGGCTTATGGTCGATAAGGGGTAGAGTTTATATGTGTTATCTTGAATTGTTCACATACCTCTCGCATCAGACAACTATTCAAGTTTGCAGCATTGTCGGTAATGATAGTTGCAGGAATACCAAAGCGACAAATGAGATTGGAATGCACAAAATCTACCACAGCTTTCTTGGTGACCGACTTGAGAGTGATGGCCTCAACCCATTTTGTGAAGTAATCGATTGTGACCAATATGAATCTATGCCTGTTTGAAGCCTTCGGCTCAATTGGCCCAATGACGTCCATACCCCAGGCAATAAAAGGCCAAGGTGCTGACATCAGATGAAGCTCCGTTGGGGGTGCATGAATCGAATCACCGTGAACCTGGCACTGATGACATTTTCGAACAAAGCTGAAGCAATCCTTCTCCATGGTTATCAATATTATCCTGCTCGAAGGATTTTCTTTGCCAAAACATATCCGTTCATATGAGGTCCGCACACCCCTGTGTGCACCTCATGCATAATTCTTCCAGCTTCTTCAGTATCAACGCATCTTAGCAAGTTGAGGTCTGGGGTCCTTTTATACAAAACGTCACTGCTTAAGAAGAAACCACTCGCATGTTATCTAATGGTTTTCTTCTGATCCCCAGTGGCTTGCTCGGGGTATTCTTGCATTTTTAGAAATCTTTTAATATCATGATACCAAGGCTGAATGTTGGGTTACACCTCGACCGTATTACAATAACCGTTCCTTTCTTTGATTTGAATTTCCAGGGGATCAATATGGGCATTGCCTGGGTAAGGCAGCATTAAAGCTAAAGTGGTGAGGGCATCTGCTAGTTCATTGTGACATCGAGGGATGTACCTGAACTCTATTGACCTGAAGCGTTTAGTGAGATCTTCCACGTGTTGACGATATGGAATGAGCTTAACGTCTCGAGTCTCCCATTCCCCTTGTGCTTGCCGGATAATCAAATCGGAGTCCCCCATGATCAATAAGTCTTCAACTTCCTGGTCAATTGCCATATTCATGTGCATGATGCAGGCTTCATATTCAGCTGTATTGTTTGTGCAGAAGAATCGGAGCCTAGCTGTAGCTGGATAGTGCTGACCATTGGGTGATATCAAGATTGCCCCAATGCCTACACCTCTTGCGTTTACCGCTCCATCAAACAACATTTTCCAAGTACGAGTGTCTTCAAAGATAGCTTCTACTGAATTAACTTCTTCATCTGGGAAGTATGTGCTCAATGGTTGGTATTCCTCGTCAACCGGGTTTTCTGCTAAATGATCTGCCAACGCCTGGGCTTTCATTGCCGTGCGAGTGACATAGACTATGTCAAATTCAGTGAGCAGGATTTGCCATTTTGCCAGTCTCCCAGTGGGCACCGGTTTCTTGAATATGTACTTTAATGGATCCAACCTGGTTATGAGGTAGGTAGTGTGGGCTTGAAGATAGTGTCTCAACTTCTGAGTGACCCACGTTAGAGCACAGCATGTTCTCTCCAACAAAGTATACTTGGACTCGTAGTTAGTGAACTTCTTACTCATATAGTAGATCGCCTGCTCTTTCTTGCCGGTTATATCATGTTGCCCCAGAACGCAACCAAAAGAATTTTCCAACACTGTCAGATACAAGAAGAGAGGTCGCCCTGGCTAGGGTTGGACCAACACCGGAGGATTTGACAGATATTCCTTGATCTTGTCGAAGGCCTCTTGACATTCGAATATCTATTTGATTACCACATCTTTCTTCAAAAGTTTGAATATGGGTTCACACGTGGTAGTCAGTTGAGTAATGAACCGACTAATATAGTTTAACCTGCCCAATAAACTCATCACGTCTTTCTTAGTTTTGGAAGGAGGTAGATCTCGAATAGCTTTTATCTTTGTTGGATCTAACTCAATACCTCTTCTACTGACTATAAAACCCAGGAGCTTGCCTGATGGGACTCCGAAGGCACATTTGGCCGGATTCAGCTTCAAATCATACTTGCGCAGCCGTTCAAAGAACTTTCTCAAATCTCGAACGTGGTCACTTTGAGTTCGGGACTTGATGATTACGTCATCCACATACACCTCTATCTCTTGATGCATCATGTCATGGAAAATGGCAGTCACGGCTCTCATATAGGTTGCCCCGGCATTCTTCAGCCCAAATGGCATGACCAAATAGCAGTAGGTACCCCAGGGTGTAGTGAAAGCTGTCTTCTCGGCATCTTCTTCATCCATCAACACCTGGTGATATCCTGCGTAACAATCCACGAAGGACTGTATTTCATGTTTGGCGCAGTTATCAACAAGGATGTGGATGTTAGGCGGCAAAAAATTATCTTTGGGACTCATCCTATTCAAATCTCTGTAGTCCACACACACCCGGGTCTTTCCATCTTTCTTTGGCACAGGAACCACATTGGCTAACCATGTAGTATATTGGACCACCCGGATTACCCCTGCTTTCAGCTGTTTTGTGATTTCTTCTTTGATTTTATCACTGATATCGGTTTTAAACTTTCTTTGCTTTTGTTGTACTAGAGGGCAATCGGGGTAAATTGGTAGTTTGTGCACCACTAGATCCACACTCAGTCATGGCATATCATCATATGACCAAGCAAACACATCTTTAAACTCAAACAAGAGTTGGATTATTACATTTCAAGTTTTCTCATCTGTGTGAATGCTTATTTTGGTCTACCTTATTTCTTCGGCAATTCCCAAATTAATCGGTTCAGTGTCATTCAGATTTGGCTTAGGTTTGTTCTCAAATTGTTCCAATTCTCGGTTTATTTCCCTAAAAGCCTCCTCTTCATCATATTCCGGTTCTTGATTCATTATTTCACAGTTAGACAGTGTGTTTGAGTCAGGGCATGAAGTCCGCAAGCATGTCATGTTATTTAAAGCCACATTATTATAACTAAAAAGAAAAGATAAAAGGGAAAAATAACAAAAATCAGAAAGACTAAAGAGAAAATGGACAATGAAATATTGATTTCATTTCTTGGAATTTTTGGGAAGATAACAGGGTTTACATTCATGAATTTAAAAGACAAGAAACTAAAAGAAAAACCCGAGTTACAACCTGGAATAACTCGAGATGCAGAAAAGGTGATAGGGCTAGTCTATCGGGACTCTCGCCTGATCGATAAGACGTAGCCTTCCAATTTTGGAGTTTAGCATCTAGTCCCATGTAGAGCACCTCAGCGGTGCTAGTCCCTTCCCCTGGCTGGACCATGTTGGTTTCATAAAGCATTTGCCTTATAGCTCCATAGATATCTTCTATTTCATTAGCCGTGAACACCTCATCATCCTCTTCTGCGCCATACTTAGGCTTGACAAAGGTCTTATACAGATGTGGCAATGGTTGTGACAGAACCCATCTATCTTTCTTTCTTTCGTCGGCCCATTTCTCATCATCTGGGGTAGGGCGGAAGCCTATCCCGAAATACTTTTTTGTTGCGAGTAGCGTTACCGATTCGGCTATTCCTTGCAAAGCTTTTCCCAACCCTTTTCCTGGTTTGAAACCAAGTCTAATCATTTCCTTGGCTACCATGATTGAAGCATTGGATAAGAAAGGCTGGGGGCATGGATGTCCTTCCTCATACTGATCAACTACCACAATTTCAAAGGCTTTTTATGCTCACTTCCCTCCCTCTCCTCCAGGCATGGGATAGATGGTTCACGATATATGGACTGCTCACCTTCCCTATGGACCACGATCTCCTGATCTTCATGCTCAAATTTCACCATCTGGTGGAGGGTAGAGGGCATAACTCCTGCAGCATGGATCCAAGGCCTTCCCAGAAGAAAATTGTAAGATGTATCCATGTCCAACACCTGGAAGGTCACCTCGAAATCCGCCAGGCCTATAGTCAGTATCAAATCAATTTCGCCGATGGTATCTCTTTTAATACCATCGAAGGTTATCACACAAACATTATTTGGACGAATCCTTCCTGTCCCTATTTCTATTCCTTGCAAAGTGGAGAGTGGGCAGATGTCAACCCCCGAGCCTCCATCCACCATGACCCGCTTAACGTAGTAACCTTCACATTTGACCGTCAGGTGCAAGGCTTTATTGTGGGTAGCTCCTTCTGGAGGCAAATCACTTTTACTGAAGGAGAGTTGGTTGACAACGAAAAATCTTTCTACCATCCTTTAAAGTTGTTCAACTGAAGTCTCGGCTGGCACATATGCTTTGTTCAGAGTTTTCATAAGGATCTTCTGATGTTCGGCAAATTTGGTCACCAGTGACACTTGCTCAGGACACTTCCTCAATTGTTCTACTATTTCATAGTCTGGCATTTTCATTTTCTGAAAGAATGTCTCTTCTTCTTCAGCGCTCACTAGCTTCTTAGATGGAAAACGCTTTCGTGTGGCGCTATTTATCTCTTGTATATTTGAATATTTTTCAACAGGGACTGTTCTTGGTAGTTCTCTCGAAATTTCCTTGTCTTTGTATGTGACCACTATTTGTTGGTAGTTCCACGGCACTGCATAGGGGTCGGTCATGGGCTTCTGTGGTGCGCGTCCAATAACCACTGGCTCACTCAGCTGAGGCAATTTAATTGTCCCCCGCACCACGTAGGCCCCTTTCGGCACATACATCTGTGTCCCCTTCTTCACTTCATACTTCCTCGGAGTGCTCATAACTAGTGGTTTCTCCTGGCGACCTCGCGAAACAAAAAAAAACCCGTGTTTAGGAGGCACCGGCTCTGCTTTTGTCTCAGTTTTCTCCTCAGGCTTAATGTTGATAGCTTTATTCTTCTTCTCCCCTTTTTCCTGCTTCAGGGCTACCTTGGGTTTCCTTTCGGCATTGGAAATAGCAATTATGGCTTTCAGAGCCGGATCAAAATCTTGGTCTTCACAAATTATGCTGATTACCAGCCCGTTGTTGTGAGCGGGCAAGGGATTATTGGTAACATTCGGGGCTTCTTCATCCCTCAAAACTATTTTCCGTTGTTCGATCAAATCTTCTACAGCTTTTTTCAATGTCCAGCAGCTGCCAGTACTGTGCCCTTTAGCCCCTGAATGATAGGCACAATGAACACCTCGTTGATAGGCTTGAGATTCTAGATTCGGCCTGTTTTGGGGAATAGGTTGTAATAGGTTCATCTGGACGAGCTTCAGGAACAAACTGGAATATGGTTCACCAATCGGGGTAAAATTTGGTCGCCTAGGTGGTTCCCGAGAGCGGAAATTATTTTCTGGTGGTCGGGGGTTATATTGGTTTTGGTAAGGTGGCTGGTTTCTTTGGAATAGAGGTGGGTTTCGGTTAGCTTGTGGTTGCGGGCGGCCGAAAGGTTGAGCATTCATTACCGCATAAGGTGGAGGAGCATAGGTCATATTTGTGTGAGGGTAATAGTGCTGAGGGGCTCTTTCTGAGAACACCGGTCTAGGAGCCCGGTACCTTCTTCCGCCCGATGCCGCTGTCACTGTTTCTTCTTTCTTTTTGCCTTTAGCCATTCCTCTAGAACCGCCTTGGATGGCCTGGGAGTTTGCTCTTATAGCCGATTGGCTCAAGATTCTGCCCGTTTTTAGCCCGTTCTCTACCATCTCTCCAATTTTTATTGCCCCTGCAAAAGGCTTACCCATAGTGGACACCATGTTTTGAAAATAATCTGCCTCCTGAGCCTGTAAGAAGATAGTGACCATCTCAACCTCATCCATTGGAGGCTTCACTCTTGACGCCTATTCACGCCATTTGATTGCATATTCGCGAAAACTCTCTGAGGGATTTTTCTTTAGGTTTGCTAAGGTGTTCCTGTCTGGCGCAATGTCTATATTGTACTGAAATTGTCGGACAAAATCTTGGGCAAGGTCATCCCAGATGTGCCATCGAGATATGTCCTGATCCATGTACCACTCCGACGCTATGCCCACCAAGCTTTCTCCAAAGTAAGCCATTAATAACTCTTCTTTTCCACCAGCCCCGCGCAACTGATTACAATACTTTTTGAGGTGAGCAATGGGATTGCCATGTCCATCATACTTTTCGAACTTTGGCATTTTGAATCCCATAGGTAGGTGCATGTGAGGGAATATGCACAGATCATTGTAAGAAACACTCTTCTGCCCGCTTAAACCCTGCATATTTTTCAGACTCTGCTCTAACTCCTCATTCTCTTTGTCATTTCATCCTGCTCCAAGGCTTTAGGGGTTTTGTCCTGCCCCGGCATAAGTTCATATGGTGGCTGAGAGTAGGTGTACTGAGGATAATGGGGAAGATCAGATTGAAAGACAGGATTCTGAAATGTGAGAACCGAGGGGTCAAAAGTATGCTTTGGTAGTGATTGTTGGGTTGTTGCGGAGGCTGGTGGAGCTGTGAAGATATTGGAAGCAATTCCAGACGGGAACACCTGCGGGTGGGCCTCAGAGGGTGTTCCGAAGAAGTTAGCAGTCATAGTAGGTTGCCCTAGAGGAATGTTTGGGCGGCTGATAGGGACAGTGGTAGCACCTCTAGATGTAGGGAACAACTCTGAGAATCCGGGGATAGTGTTTGGAGGTTCTTTTCCGTTGTTCCAAGAATCCCACATTTCCATCAATCGCAGGCGCAGGATCCGATTTTCTTCAGCTGTATAGGATTCAGAGGTCGGGATCCCAGAGATTGCGCTGTCTTCGGGTATGGGGATTGCAGGCAGGGTCATTTCAGATGACATCTCTGTTTTTCCTTTGGATCTGGTGAAGTATCGATGCGAGGCCAGTTTTCCACAAACCAACCACGGTTTCTAAAATACTCAGCTGGAAACGACAGTAACAACGGTTAGTGTGAAGCAAGTAACAGATAGGTAACTGCACATTGGAGTGTGATGCACCTATACAGTTAAATG
>MU754564.1:147590-158173 GCA_026770625.1 Nicotiana glauca | reverse complement strand
AAAAATCGAATAGAATGATAAAACAAAGCAATCAGTTGAGCAGAACAAATCTATATAAGTATTATATGAACTGTGCGGACAAAAATAATCAATCACTGAGAAGAATCATCCAATAAAACCACACAAACACATTCAAACATGAATTGAAACGGAATACAAGCAATCGAAAAGGACTCAATTCAATAAAATCACACAACATGGAACGAAAGGAACCTGTGGAAGCTAAAATATTGGCAAGAGATTCAACAATAACACCACTTCGAGTTCCAGAATCCAAATGAAATAAAGCTTTGAAATCCAAAAATGTTATTACACAAATTTCAGCTAGAATCCGAAGAAAACTTCGCTCAAATCTCACAACCCTCAAACCTAACTTTTCTCTGAATTTTCTCTTCGATTTTCACTTTTCAAATCTCCTCTCAAATCTTCCGGAATCCCCCTGAATCGTTGTCTTCGTTCCTTGAAATAGCCTTGAGGCTCTGGCTCAAAATGGAGGATGATAGAGACACGGTATTTTCGTGTCTCTATGGTTCCGATATTAACAAGGTAATGGGTTGGGTCGGGTAGTGTAGGTTGGGGCGTGGGTTTGGGATTTGGGCCAGATTTTAGGGGTGTTATTTCTTAATTCATTTTGGGCTTAGGGGTGTTTTGGGCTCCCAAAAATGTATTATATATATTTTTTTTATTTTCCTTCCATTATTTTCACTTGTATTTTTGTATTCATTTTTAAAAATTGTAATATATCATATATATATTTTGTATTTTCTTGATTTTATAAAATTAAGATTAAACTAACAATTATACTAATTAAAGTCTAAAAATTATTTAATAACTATTTTGTAGTAATTTTCAATTAAAACAATAAAAATGCTAAAATGATTTTTTTTTTGTGATTTTCTTTAAATTGTTAAAATGAATTAATACCTATTTTTTTTATTTTTAACATGAGTTATTATGCCACCAATTAATACGAAAAATGCAACAAAATTCCTAAAAATTGTAAAATTATTTTATTTGAACTTTTGGAATAATTTGCTTAGGTCAAAAATCACGTGCTCACAAGTACTATATAGCGCAAATAATTAATGAAATGACAGATGCACAACATTCTTATTGGATTACAAATTAACCACGCTACTAAATACATGCGATAAGTGTAATGACCTGACCGGTCATTTTGAGCTTTTGCACGTTGATCGCCAATTCTCGATCATGAATTTCCTTGTGTGATATATTACGACTTATATAGATCATTGGTTTTGGTTTTCAGGGTAATCAGAACGAATCTAGAAGAAAACAATTCTCAGCTAAACTTGAAATTTAAAAGGTTTGACCAAGAGTTGACTTGTTTGCATATGATCTCGGATTAGAATTTTTATGATTTGGTTCGATCTATAAGGTGATTTGGGGCTTAGGAGCGTAATCAAAATGCATCTTGGAAGTTCGTGGAAGGTTTAGGCTTGAATTGGCGAAATTGAGATTTTCGCATTTTTCTAGTTGATAGGTAATATTTTGATATAGAGGTCGGAATGAAATTCCAAGAGTTGTCCTAGCTTCGTTGTGCCATTTGGGATGTGCGTGTAAACTTTCGGGTCATTCAGACGTGGTTTGGTTGGGTTTTTTATCAAAAGCATATTTTGGAAGATTTTAGAAACCTAGGCTTGAATCCGATGTGTTTTGGGTAATTTGATGTTGTTTGAGGTGTTTTGATGATTGGAACAAGTTTGAATAAGGTTTTGGGATGTGTTGGTGCTATTGGTTGAGGTCTCGGGGGCCTCGGGTGAGTCTCAGGTGCTCAATCGGATCATTTTGAGTTAAGGAAAATTGCAGTAAAATGATTCAGCTGTTGCAGGTGTTTTGGTCTTTGCGTTCGCGAAGGGCCAGGAGATGAGGCGTCAGGTTTGGCCTTCACATTCGCGAAGGGTGGTCCCGCATTCGCGAAGGGTTGGTTTTGTAAGCATCGCGATCGCGTGAATGGTCGTGTTCGTGTAGGTTGGTGAGGCTGAGGCATCGCGTTCGCACTTGTGGTGTCGCCTTCGCAAAGAGGAAGTTTGGTCAACAAAATTTTTGTGCTTCGCGAACGTGAGGCTTGACCACGTTCACGAAGAAGAATTATTAATTGCTGGGCAGAATGTTTGAAATGGCTATTCCGCGAATTTTAAGCCTAAGAACCTCCATTGTTGGGCGATTTTGAAGCTTCAGAGAGCTAATTGAAGAGGGAATTCAAGAGGGTTTCATGGAGGTAAGATTTTTTGACCCTAAACTTGTTTCTATGATGAACTTTATTATTGTAAGCTTGAAATCCATTAAAATTAAGCCTAAAAATTGAGGAATTAGAGCTTGAATTTGGAAAGTGTAAATTTGGGATTTGAGGGGCCATTGAGAGAATTGAGAAAAATGATTCAGTTGTTGCAGGTGTTTTGGTCTTCGCGTTCGTGAAGGGCCAGGAGAGGAGGAGTCAGGTTTGGCCTTCGTGTTCATGAAGGGAAGTCCCGCATTTGCGAAGGGCTGGTTTTGTAAGCATCGCGATTGCATGAGTCTTGGTCGCATTCGCGTAGGTTGTTGAGACTGAGGCATCGCATTCGCGGTTGTGGTGTCGCGCTCGCGAAGAGAAAGTTTGGTCAACGGAATTTTTGTGCTTCACGAACGCAAGGCTTGACCGCGTTCGCGAAGAAGGATTTTTAAGTGTTGGGCAGAATGTTTTAAAAGGGCTATTCCGCGATCTTGAGGCTAAGAACCTCCATTATTGAACGATTTTGAAGCTTGGGAGAGCTAATTGAAGAGGGAATTCAAGAGGGTTTCATGGAGGTAAGATTTTTGGACCCTAAACTTGTTTCTATGATGAATTTTATCATTGTAATCTTGAAATCCATGGAAATTAAGCTTAAAATTGAGGAATTAGGGCTTGAATTTGGAAAGTGTAAATTTGGGATTTGAGGTCCGATTTTGATGTTATTGATATGTATGAACTCGTGAGGAGATGACGAATCTAATGATGTGAAAATTTCTAAGTTTCGAGAAGTGGCCCCAGGGCTCGGGTTTTGCTAATTTCAGATTTTTTGTTATTTTTCGATTGTTTTCGCTTGGGCTTTGTTCCCTTAGCATATTGTGACGTATTCGTTCTGATTTTGGATAGATTCGACGTGCGTGGAGGCATACTTGTGGGGCAAAGGTGTAACGAGCTAGAGATTTAGCCAGTCTGAGGTAAGTAATGATTGTAAATATTGTCCTGAGGGTTTGAAACTCCGGATTACACATCGTTGAGCAATGTTGAGGTGACTTACACGATAGATGACGAGCGTGGGGTAGAGCACCACTGGGGATTGCGACTTAGTCCATCCCGAATGATTATTTTAATGCATTTTTTATAGCTAATTTTTTGGATATTATGATATTTTGGACCGTATGCCAAGTTTGGGGCCTTGGGCCGACTTGTTGAGACACTTAGGGGCATTTTTACTATTTTTACTCACTCTATTTGTTTGAAAGTATATCCTCAGTCATGTTCTACCTGCTATTGCTTAAATCTTGCCTTATCATAATATTCTTAAAAATGAGAAAATTGTTTGGGCTGAGTTCCCTGTTTTACTGCTGGTCCGAGTGATCGTGAGTTAATGACTGAGATAGATCGAGGGTTTGATTGTGAGGTTGATGTCTGAGATAGACTGAGAGCCTAATGGTCACGTTAATGATTGAGAGAGGCCGAGGGCCTGACTGTGAGGATTATATATATATGGATCGGTTTGTACGTCGCAACGATTACTATATGGTACATATTGAGCGCGAGTGCCGAGTGTGAGTGCTGGTTGGTAAGAGTTGAGTCATGAGGGACTGTGAGACTAGCCCGAGGGGCAACAGATACATACATGTACATGAGTGATGTTTGCCCGAGGGCTTGATTATGAACTTATTGATTTTCACTTCTCTTTAAAGTGAGTTTCTATTGAGTATTATGATTTAATGATTGTTTTCACTCATCTTTATACTGAGCCTCTGTCGAAAATGTTAGATAAATGTTTTAAAACAATTTTCATTCAAACTGGGGTTTAGGAGATGTTCAGAATTTAATCACTGATTTGGCATTGGTTATTTTCCGCTGAGATTTTCAAGTTATGAAGTGTTTATGATTATTGTTTTGCCCGGGAGGCTGTTTTACGGAATATGTTTTCCCCGAGGGGCCGATTATGGGTTTTATCTCTTTTATTACAAATGGTATTGAACCCCTACTTAAATTGCTGGAAGGCATTTTAAGTGATTTTTACCAAAAAGCTAGATTTTAAATGAGACGATTGAATCGTATACTGAACTGAAAGCTTGTTGTGCTTATTGAGTTTATCATAAATCTGGATTCATTGTTTCCTACTTCTTAGTCTTTATTTACTCTTATTACTTACTTGGTTGGAGTACTCACATTACTCCCGGTCCTCGTGTGCAGATTCAGGTATTTCGAAACCCGGTAGCGGGTGTTGATTGCTCAGACGTGGAGTCATCTGAGTTAGCAAGGTGGTTGCACGATGTTCGTAGCACTGTTTCCTTCCTCTCATTTCTATTATTGTATTTAGTATATTTTTAGATTCTTGTATTACTCAGATCATGATAGATGCTCATGACTAGTGACACCTCGATATCGGGCTTGTATATTAGTTCTGCACTGTTCTTTTAGACTTATATTATGAAATATTGTTTGATTAAAGGCTTAAAAATGACTCTTAATGATTAAAAGGTTAATGTGAGTGTTGTGTCAGCTGGCCTTGTCTTCACAAGAGGTGCCATCACGATCGGGCTAGTTTAGGGTCGTGACAAGTTGATATTAGAGCCTAGGTTATATAGGTCTTACTGGTTATGAGCAAGTTTAGTAGAGTCTCACGGATCAGTACGGAGACGTCTGTATTTATCCTCGAGAGGCTGTAGAACCTTTAGGAAAAACTTCACATTCTTGGATTCTTATCGTACGTCCTTGATTCAACTTGAAATGTAACTCTTTAAATTTGTTCCATGCATTTGTATGTGTGCATAAGTGCTCAGTATCAGATGTGCATCGATGGCTAGTGATTTCTGATCGAGAGGGGAGATGTGATTTTTGTGAGTTTGATGTTGGGCCAGTTTGGAGGACTTGAGGCCGGATCTTTACCTATGGCTTGAGCACTGAGGTGCTGATTATGTGAGCAAGTGTCTTTGAACTTATATGTTCGGTATGGTCCCTATTAGTGGGAGTGACGGCTGCATGGCTATGTGATAATTATGCTGTGACTGCGAGGTGTATTCATATGATTTGGAAATGACGAGAAGGGTACTTGATTTTCATCTCGATTGGAGGTAGAGCCCCGAGTTATGAGTGTGAAGAATATTTTCATTTTTCCTAGCTGGGAGTGAAGTAAATTTCATGTTGCGGTATGATTTTAGACCCAAAAAGACTAAGTGACTGCGTAATATTTGTGACGGTGGAAGGCATACAGAAATGTTGGTTGAAGGCAAAGTAGGTGGGTTATCTCCTGCAAGTGTTGAGAGGTTGTGTGACCAACCTTATATGTCTGTTCTAGTTTGAGGCGTTCGGGTGAATCAGTTATGGCTTACGAAGATTGAGAACGAGCATGTCTCGAGTAATGGAAGATTTTCACAAAGGTCATGTCATGCTTCATAGGTGTCAGAGAATCTCAGAATGTCTTGAGTTGTTGCTGGTAAAAGATGCTCGTTGCGTAGAGCATGAAGTTTTTTGGTTGTATTGGAATTATGTCACCTTCCGCGGTGTCATAGTGCTAATGAGGCACGGGTGGTCTGTTCGTTTGATCAGGCTAATTGCAGTTGGAATAAAATGAATGACTCTCGAGAATGGTTCTAATGTGTTGAAGATTATACATGTAACAATTGGGGATCTTAAAGTTGTATATGTGGTTAGAAACTGAGTTTTAATTGGAAGAGGTCAAGACTTGTGGTATTTCTACGTTAATTATGGATTTTATGTATCAGTATCAGGAAGGTAAATGTAACAGATTTAAATTCACAGGAAGTTCTTCCGAGTAAATTATTTTAGGATGTGGTGCTTTGGGAATATTTAAGAGAGTATTCAGCGGCTTATGGATCTTAGACAGCGTGGTTTTATGCTTGGTCTCGTGTGTTTTTATGCTTGGGTCTCGTGTAGTAAGCTGGGGTTGAGGAATTATGGTGCTACAGCAAGAGAGAATATCAAGTTGAAGATGAATCAGAAGGATATTTAGATAGGTGGGGTAGCTTGATAGTAGACCGGACCGGTATGGTAAGGATATGATTAGTTCCTTGTATGTGTTCGAGGTAATGAGTTCTTACAGGTATCTTGCGGCAATGCTCTTAGGTTTTGATGGCTTGCTTAACTTGGTCGAGTTAGAGGGATTCAGTTCACAACTCTGATTTGTGAAAAGGGAACTCAGAGAGTCCTTGATAGTTTTTACCGCAGTTTGGGGGATGCATATTTACTATAGCCATGCAGAGCATGTGATGTATAGTGATTTTCTTCTAGATGGGACCAATGGAAAGTTCTTGACTAGTTGAGTACGTAGATGTTTGTGGCTCAGAAGGGATATGAAGTCCTCACAGTTATCCTAGAGTGGTACGATTTATGCGGTATGTTATGTAGGATTGAGATTGGCATGTGTAAGGTCATGGTTCAAATTGGAAGGGAAAGTCTTGAATTCTTTGGTAGCACGGACAGTTTCAGATAGATAGAGAAATAAGCTTCAGATGATTTGAGAAATGACCTTCAAATGATTAAGGAAATAGTGATGCTAATTGAGGTGATTGACGAGGGTATATTTTCAGAAAGAGGCAATGTGATTAAGTTGATGGTACCTCGGTAGTATTGCAGCACTTTTGGTCAGATCCGCTGCTGATATTTGAGTTTGCTTGGCAACACAAAAGAATCTTAGAGTATCTCTCATGGAAAGATTGAGTTTTAGAGGTGAGTTATATATGCGAGTGGCGGAATTGGGATCAAATATGGTAATTCGTGTGTTTTATGGACTTGGAGACTGTAAGTTCTCATATACATGTTAGCTGTGGATGGCAAAATATGGGTAAGTTAGTTAGATGTTAGTATATGTTATGATTCAGTCATTGTGAACCTCCGAAGGATTATTTATCTATTGTGTGTAACTAGAGTTGATATGTAATCCATTGGTAGACCTATATGGATATGTGTCCGGCATTGAGATGGTTTTATTGACTTCAAGTTGCTGTTGGCGAAGGATATGTTGACTCGGTTGTTTTTGAGTTATTAGGAATCAGGGGGATCTATGAGTTACCTTTCTGTGTTGCGAGACATTATGATCTGTTGATTATAGGCACCTATGGTGCTGTTCTATCAGAGTTTCATAGTGAAAGTCGAGTAGGAAGAGTAATTGGGAGTTGCTCGGTGAATGTTGTATCGGTGATGTCCTATCGGGTTTGCATAGTGTATGTTATTTGTTTCACCGTGGATGTTATGATTTGCTTTGGTCCCAGACATCAATTGAGCATGGTTATCGATTTTGAGCATCGTGACTTGATGTGTTTCATGTGGACCTATGTTTGAATAGGATCACGCGTTGCAGCGAAGCTATGTGGAGATATGTCGTTGCAAGTTAGATTCGTGTGTTCTATTTCTGTGATGTGAGATGGGTTCTCAGCCGTGTGTTGTGATGGCACTGGTGAGCTTGAGGTACTACTCTTTCATTTGAGTCAGTTTCATGATGTGAGTATGTTCAGATTGTTGCTTATTGGTGCACGGACTACGCAAGTTACGGCTTCAGCCTATATTGATATGTCATGTAACTAGAGTAGGGTGTTGGATTAGATGAGCTCATTGGGATCTTTAAGGAATACAAATGGATTCGATTTCAGCATGTTGGAAGGATAATATCGAGGTTCGTCTCAGAACTTTGCTATGGTCTTTGCCAAAGGAGAAGTGGCTTCATGAATGGTCGATCTGAGAAATGGTCTTACTGTGTGGTTTATTTATCATTGGCAGTATATAAAAGTGTTGGAATGAAACTTTAGTTGATAAGAGATTTTCTACCGGTATTCGGGTGTTGTGTACTGCTACTGTGAATGGGAGTTATCTCTACATGTGTTTGAGTTATGTGGTATATCATATAATTGCACCTCGCAAGCTCGTGTTATTACAACTGGTTCGGGCCTATTCGGAGTATAGATGTGAGATTTTGATCGTATTGATGGTTTTAGAAGTGAAAATGTGGTTCTATGATTTATGGGCTAGATTGGATTGTGTAATTTCAATTGCAATGTGTTAACTAACCTATATGAGATATGATGACATGGGATCACCCCCGAGGATGTGTATGATAAGGTTAGTCAGCGATTG
Source organism: Nicotiana glauca (assembly GCA_026770625.1). Classification (NCBI taxonomy): domain Eukaryota; kingdom Viridiplantae; phylum Streptophyta; class Magnoliopsida; order Solanales; family Solanaceae; genus Nicotiana; species Nicotiana glauca. Next base: position 149,841 of record MU754564.1, on the reverse strand, counting down.
GTTGACTTTTGGAATAACTCTAGGCACGTTCGAGGACGAACGTGTATTTAACTGGGAGAGGATGTAACGACCCGACCAACTTTACCTATAAAAGAAATGGAGAGAACTATGGAGAACCCACAAATAGATATTAATTAACAGCTACCAATAATTAGTCATTAAGTCATGCTTCAAAAATAGCACGAAATATCAATGATATACATTCAAAAAGAAGATTTTTTTAATGAGTAATGTTAAACTTCGTTGAAAACATATAGATGAGGCAATACAAAATCTGAGGTAGATTGAGGTAATTTACACTGGTTTAATGTGAAAATTCATTATCAATGATATCCAAAATTTAGAAATTCTAGGCAAAAAAGTTATTTGTTTCAATGGGTATGATTGATGTTCGTCGAAAATACATAAATGAGGTAATATACAAAATTTAGGAAACATTGAAGGTAACTTAGGCGGGCTTGGAGTCAAAATTCATACGTGAAATCGAGTTTTTTTTGTGACATGTGGATTCTAATATGTTTCCCACTCACACTTAAACATGGATAAATGGGAATACACATCTGATACATATGGGAGACATAAATGATACACCGAAATATATATCTCATCTTCTTCCATTCTTATCTTTTACTTCAAATATTCAATTAAACTCATCCCAAAATACACCAAATCATCTCAAAATCGAGATTCAAACTCATTTTTAAGTTGTTTCAAACCTATTCCAAGAGCACCAATTAAAACAAATTCCAATTTTGAAAACTCAAATGTGATGACCCGATAGGTCATCTCATGTTTTAGAACTAAATTATATGTTCCAAAGTCTTAAGCATCCAAATTTAGCCTTCTTTAATTTGCGTACGTGGTCCGGGTATTTTTTCAAAAGGCTTATATGCTAAAAACTAATTAAAAAAAGAATATTTGCCTTAAAAGTTAATTTGAATTGATTTCGGCTAATGTTTTAAGTAAATGGATTCGGACCCCTATTTAGATAGTCCCGGTGGGTCCGTATTAAATATGGGACCTAGTGTATGCCCGAAATTGAATTTCGAGGTCCCTAGCTCAAGATATGAATTTTTGTTGAAAATTAAAAGATTGAAAATTCAATGGTTTTAAGAATTTGGTTAATGTTTGGTCTCGTTGTTATCAGGTCCATATTTCGGTTTTGAATTCCAGTACGGGTCCATTATACTCCCTCTATTCCATTTTATGTGAACCTATTTTCTTTTTGGTCCATTCCAAAAAGAATGAACCCTTTCTAAATTTGGTAACAATTTAGCTTAAACTTACAACTCTACCCTTAATGAGAAGCTTTTATAACCACACAAATACTCTGGGCCCCATTTGGACTTGCTTAGGACAACAAATTCCAAAAGTGTTCATTTTTTTCTTAAACTTCGTGCCCAGTCAAACAGGTTCATATAAATTGGAATGGAAGGAGTAATATTTAAGACTTATCTGTGAAATTTGGTGACAAACGGAGTTCGTTTGACGTGATTCGGACGTCCGGTTGTAAAGATAGAAGTTTTAAAGATTTCTTGAAAATTTCATTCAATTTGGTGTTCAATTCGCAGTTCTAGGTGTTATTTTGGCGAATTGATCGGATAAACAAGTTGGTATGGTATTTTAGGACTTGTTTGAATGTTTGGTTTGGAGACCCGATGGCTCGGGTGAGTTTCGGATAGGCTTCGGGATAATTTAAACTTAGAAAAATCTATTGTTCTCACTGCAGTTGGTGTTCTGGTGTGTTGTGCTTCGCGATCGCGAAGCCATTCTACCGATCGCGAAGGGAACCTGGGTTGGGGGAGGATTTCACACTATGCTAACGCGAGATCATGGTTGCGTACGCGGAGCATTGGGGGGATTTTTCTACGCGAACGCGACCCGTCTCATGTGAACGCGTAACTTTAGCTAGGTTGGGTATGAGAGTTGAGGTGACTCTAGGCGAACACAAACGCGATCCTTATCTCGCAAACGTGGAGTTCAAGGGGATAGACCTTCGCGAACGAATACAGTTAATCGCGATCGCATAGGCTACTTAGGCCCCGCTTTTCGTAAACGCGATGAACACTGTTGCCCGACTATTAAACTATCCCATTATGGGATTATGGCTATTCTTTCAAATTTTCAAAAGCTAGAAACCCTAGAGACAATTATCCTAAGATATTTTCTTCCCCAAATTGTTGGTAAGTGATTCTATACTCTGTTTAAATTACCCATTGCATTTCATGAATTTTCAACCTAAAAGCTAGAG
>MU754564.1:110615-127379 GCA_026770625.1 Nicotiana glauca | reverse complement strand
ATGTAAATTCACAAAAGATTTCAGATAATTGGCACAAGGCCCAAGTTTGGCAATAAGCCCAAATCATGATAAAAATCAATAATTCTTTATCAAATACGCGGTAAAATCAACAACCGGGACGGACCAAGTCACAATCCCCAACGGTGCTCTACCCCATGCTCATACCTGGCATGCAAGTCACCACAATACAGCACTATGATGTGCAAGTCCGGGGTTTCAAACCCTCAGGACTTCATTTACAAGTATTACCTACCTCGAACCGGCAAATTCTCTAACCCGCGACGCCTTTTCCCCTCAAATCGGCCTCCACGCGCGTCAAATCTAACCAAAATCAGGGGAAATATATCACAATATGCTATTGGGACATAACCCAATCGAAAGAACTCAAAAAATACTCAAAAACACAAAATTGGCAAAACCCGAGCCCTGGGCCCGCTTCTCGAAAAATTACAAAACTCACATTTTCAGAACCCTCGTCTCGCCACGGGTCCGTACATACCAAAAACTCCCGAATCCGAGCTCAAATGACCTATCAATTACAAATTTAGAATATTTTTGCTTCAAGCCCTAATTTCTTACAATTTGGCTATAATCTCATGAATTTCAAGGATGATTCTTATATATAATCATGTATTTTCCTCATAAAACTTACCTCCAACGATTCCCAGTCGAAGCCCCTTGAAAACCCTCAACAAATGCTCCCAAGCTCGCTCACAATGGTGGAAATAAGCTTGGGTTCGCGGATGAAATGTTATAAACCATTCTGTCCCAGGTGCGAAGTAACCCTATGCGATCACATCACTAACACTGCGATCGCATAGCACAAAACTCCAGCCTCCTAATTTTCTCTTATGCGATCGCACCAACATCCCCGCGTTCGCATAGAACAAAACACTGCCAGGGACCCCAGGCCCAAATTACACTACGCGATCACAACTATCCGTATGCGAACGCACTAACCCATCTTCCGAACCTATGCGATCGCACAACCTTTACGGCGACCGCATAGATCAAAACAGGACCCCTATCCAAACCTCATATGCGATTGCAATGCACCCTATGCGATCGCATAGAGCAAATTTCGCTGCAATATTCTGCTACATTTTTCCAACTCAAAAATTCCCGTTAACCATCCGGAATCACCCCAAGGCCCTCGGGACCTCAACCAAAAGCACAGATATGTTCTATTACCTCATTCAAACTTGCTCGAATCATAAAATCACTATCGTTAACATCAAAATCATCCATTTTCATCAAATCAAAGCTTAAGTTTCTTAAAAACTTCCGAATTGCACATTCGGTCAAAAGCCTGACCAAACGACGTCCGAATGACCTGAAAATTTGCTGACATATCCAAAATCACCTATCAACCGAAATTCGCCAAAATATTAACTTCGCCAAAATAGGATAACTTCTTCCCCGGACCTCCAAAATTACTTCCGATTGCGCTCCTAAACCTTAAATCATCACCCGGAGCTAACCGAATAATCGGAATTCAATTCCGAGCCATCTACCTCACAAGTCAACATCCGGTTGACTTTTCCAACTTAAGTCTTCTTAAAAGAGACTAAGCGCCTCATTTCCAACCAAATTCTATCCGAATTACTTCAAATTCACCAAACACATGTAGTGAAATATATAGAATCATAAAATGGGGAAAATGAGGCGGAGATACATGAGACGACAGGTCGGGTCGTTACACATGGCTGCTGAAAGCTCTCCCCAGCCTTTGGCTGTGGGAGAGTTAATACAAAACAATACTACAACAATTCTAAACCAAAAAGAAAACACCATAATCCATAACAATCAACTTTCATATGCTGCAAGTTTAGTTCAAACCAAAACATCCGTGATTTTGAACCACACAAACCTAAAACAAGTTGAAGTCATACATGGAGTACCAACTGTTCAATTTACAAAGGAAGAATGACTGGAATTTGCAGAGGAGGAGGGACTACATCAAGCTATTGTGGTGAAACTATGTTCAAACATGCTGGAGTTATCTACCTTGAGAAACTTACTGCCGAAAATCCTTGGTATTAAAGGACAAGCTTTGATCGGGCAACTTGTACCAAGATAAATACTTATCAGGATGGATCGATTTGACGATTTTGTTACATCACTTGTCAGGTCAGTTCTGTACTTTAATCACAATGGAAGGGAGCACCAAATTAGAGTATTTCCATGATCTATTGATTTTAGTGTAATGGAGGAGATGACAAAGGCTGTTGTATGGATATCAATGCCAAACTTACCACCGAAGTTATTTGCCAAAAAAGCATTACTATCAATAGCTTCAGCTGTTGGTATGCCCATATCAATTGATAAAGCAACTCAGGTTAATCTCGTCCTAGCGTAGCAAGGGTCAAGGTGATCCTCAATTTAATGGATAAGTTGCCTGAGAAGGTAGTTTTGCAGTTTGTCGACAAACAGACGGGCAAGATCAACGAATTGTGTATGACAATATACCAATGTATTGCTATCACTGTAAGCATAAAGGACATGATGAAAATACATGTTAAAAATTGAATGGAAATACAGTAGCTAATGTTCAAGAAGAGGAGAAAACTGTCACATAGGGAGAAGAAAAACTAGTCATGAAAGATGGGGCTGTGATTGAAAAATTACAAGGAGATGCAAGGAATTACTTGAATGCTAAGAAGCAACAAAGATTAGAGATAGAAGCAATGGCGGGAAAGGAAGGAAAAGTTTCCAACAGTGGTAGTATGGAACAAATCGTGGACAAGGCTGCAGGCTATTTTGGTCGTGTGAATGTGCAGCAACATGCGGATGGAAAGGAAAACCCTCATGATGTTGATGTGGGCTCAACTAAGGATAATGGGAATACAATGTCCATAAAGAATAAAATACTTGGTGATATTCCAGCTATAAGTACTTTAGGCATAAACTATAGCGCTATCAATAGGAAAAACACTAATGCATTAGCTGGAAAGGAATCTCAAAAGGGTGATGCTCTAGTGCAAATAGAGTGACAATTCAAGAGACGTTTGAGCAGCAATGCTGGCAAGAAAATTCACGTTGCAACAACTAATGAGGACAATATGGAAGTTGATCGAGCAACAGGTGATCGAGCAACAAGTGAAGGTGAGAACATCGAGCAGTCTTCTAGGATTGGACAAAATGATGCTATTACTGTTTGTGCAACTGATTTACTAAGATCGCTGGTCCAAACAGTACCTCGACAAGTTAGTAAAGAAAAGGAAGGGGCAGTAGCAGTGAATGAGCAGGTTGCGAGTCCAACTCCTACTTGTGAAGTGGCTGCACAATATAATTTGACACCTACAAACATCCTCCAAGCCATTGTAAATGTTTCTACTGCAAATTATGAGCGACAGGAAGCAGCTTTACTTCTAGAACTTGAGCAGCGTATGGAAAGCAATCCAAAACCAGTTCAACAAATGCAAATAAATGCTTCGATCTCAGACCACAAAAGTGTACTATTGGATGCGTTGGGCAGTCCAAAACCTCACTAAAGTGGATTTTTATCTGGCTCAAAAATGACTGCACAGAAGCAGAAATTTTCAATGGCAAAAAGGCATGAACCATGTAGTGCAAGGAAACTGAAAAGGCATGAACCATTGTGGATGTTTTTACAAGATGAAATTAATCAAAAACTTGAGACCAACTTGTGTATTTCCAGCTCCCATGAAGCAAACGAAGATGAATTGATTGAATCTTATCTGGAGGAGGCGACTACAACCGGAGATTTATCTCCGAAGAATAGTGAGAAAACAAAGGTGGCTCAAGAAATAACACTCAGGCAACTACCAATGAGAGCTGCAAAGCAAAAGCGGGTTTCCACCTCCACATCTACGAGGTCCAATAGATCCAACAAGAAATGAAGAATTTTGAAGATTATTTGAAGACCGTTAAAGAGGATTTTAAGGAATTTCAAATTGAAGGACTCACAAGTTTGATAAATGAGGGGCAAGAATCTAATTTCTACATTGTTTTAGTTTATCATTTTCAAAGCATCATCACTTGTAATAGCGTCATAGAGTGTGTTATAAACTCTATGGAGATCATAGAGTACTTGGTACTTTCAAGTTCATATTTTTTACATGCTTGCTAGTAAATGAGGTTTACAAGCCTCAATAGGATTAGTATGGTAAGGTTAGCCCGGTTCGTGTTATATGGGTAACAATACCGGTGTTATTGTCCCCCTTATTTGTACTTTTCCTAATTGTTGTAATTTTCTTTTCTGTTATTAATAAAAAAACTAGCCCTAGGCACTTGCCTTGCCTAGTTGATTTCCAAAAAAAAAACCACCAGCTAACCCAACCCAGCTTCCAAACGACACCGTTTTGTTTCGATTTGATCTTTGTCGTTGGATTTTATCCATCCTACGGCTCGGAACCGATTGATCATTAATTATATTAGTGTCCAAAAACCATATCCCTCTGCAAATGAACCCTTCACTCTCAACCTCTCTCTGAAAATCACCCAAACCCTAGACGCCTCACATTCCACGCCACCTCCACCATGAACCACCATCCGAAATTGCCTCACGGTGCTTCCGGTGGTCCAATCACCCCAAAAATGACACCATAAAATCTCCTTAACCTCCCCATTCCAAATCTTGACTCCTTTTCCTTCGAATCATACCCGGTTCGTTCGTATCTTCATTCAAAAAATCCGGCCAAAACATTGACCATTCCAAATCTTTTCAAACACACATGCTGTGACCCTTACCCCTCTCTAAGCCCCAAACCACCCTTACCCCCCTTGAATCAACCCCAGCTTGTTCAAATTCCAAATCCTAGATTCCGAAAAAACCCAAGGTTTTCTCCTTCTCTTTGCTTGGTCAGTGTGTGGTCGGATGAATCCCAAAACCACCATTAGTCAATTGTCCCCTGTTAAGGGCAGTTGATTAATGACTGTTGAGGGATCACTTTCTTTCTTCAAAGAGTTCATCCTTGTTCATGAAAGATTTCTGAAGCAGATGAGGTTATTTATCCTCTTTTATTTTATTTATTTCCCTCTGATTTTCCCCTCTTCTTTCATTCCTCATGATTTTTGTTTTGCTCTAATTGCATGGTTGGTTTTACTGGTTTTAGGTTTATTAATCATGCTTTTGTAGTTTGTTCATTAATAATGATGATTTAGTTTAGGGTTAATGTTCGAGTTTTGCCATCAAAATTTTAGTTTCCTCTTCAATTTGTTTGTTAGTATTTAATGAAGTTAAAATCAGCACTTAGCATCATTTGATTCTCTATTTTAGCTAGTTGATTTAATTGTTTCCAAGGGTGAAATAGGTTATTCATTGTTTTTTAATTGTTAAACGTAAGTTTCAATTGGCGAATCTTTGAATTGATTCAGATTTCAAAACCTTTTGATGCCTTTCTGTTCAGTTTGTCTCTGGTTTCTATTAGAGAATTGTTAGTCTAATTTCTGATTCTTCGGGACTTTTGAGGCTTAAATGACCAAGTAGAAACTTTAGGGACCTTCTTTAATTGGAAAGGTTTGGGCTGAGGCTGAAATATGTATTAACCTAAAGGGTAAATGGGGTTTTTTTACTTCTGCTAAAAATCAAAAAGTTCTCGAAAAGGGTACAATTATCCTAGCTGTTATAAAATGTGCTGAAATACAGGAAAGCTATACCAAGGGCTGTTAAAAAGGACTGTACTATTATTCCTTAAGATAAGGAATATGCTTAAAAGATGCCTTCCCCATGGGCAGCCTATATCTAGGCTCAAACAGCCTGAAAAAATATAAATTCTCAAGCACATTTTCATCAACATTTTACTGTAAAAGCTTTATTTTCTCTGAAAAGTTCATAATCCAATAGTTTTGGAAAAATTCTAAAAGTCCCTCATTCCTCACAAGTTTTAAAACATGGTTTGAAATAGAAACTCTCTTAGTCCTCTTAGCTGAATCTTTTGGATTTCAAGTTGGATATGAGTTTTCTAATTTGAATCTCTGGGTTATTTTGGTGTTGTTGATGTTGGTTCTTAGTGCTGAAGTCCAGTGTTGTTCAGAAATTTTCCTTTATTGTTTATTTTGCTGAAAAGGTACACGTTTTGGGACAAATATGTTTGACCTTGGGCCATTTGGTTTATGTAATCTGTGTTCTGATGTTTGAATGCAAACCTTTCACTTGCTAAGTTTCTTTTACTGTCTTCATCTTAATTCATGCCTTATGATCACGATTTCATCAAACGTATTAGGCTATTACTTCACAAGAATGTTTGATCACTTTACCTAGCTTAAGTTCTTTTATGTTTGAAAAAATGCAGAATGTTTGAGCCTGAACTCCTAAACACTGAAATAGTTTTATTTATTTATTGTTCTTTTAGTTAATGTTAAGGTTACACTAGTTCATGGCTTTATATGAACTAATGGTTGTATTGTCATTGTTATTTGTTGTGCTGGCATGTGATATGGCCATAAGGCCAAGTGGTTTCAAGGCTGAAGTAGGAAATGTGAATTTGTGAGGAACAGTTCCATAGTTGTTCTCTCACAAATACACACATTGTAGGAGAAGACCTGAGGGCCAAAGGAAATCAGAAGTTAGAACGAGGAGTATTTTTTAGCATTATTAGGTAGTAACATGATAAGTTGTTAAAGATGATTTTGTATAAACTAGACTTTCAATGTTGTAAATGGACTGTTAATTCTAATTTATGCTTGATTATAAATAGGCTTACAGTAGTAAATTTTCTTTGTTTGTTCCAATGAATATGTTTGGAGATGTATGTAAATTTCAAACTGGGTTGCACTTGCAAGCAGACCCAAGTATTGGACCCATTCTATCAAGTCCGACTAGGGCTATTGGGCCTAGGCAGTTGGATTTCCAACTTCAACCCAGTAGCAGTTGTTTCCGTTTGTTGATTACCACTACATATCTAATGTGTCCTGCAATCTAATATGATAGAATTAATTTTTGAACCAGCCTTGCCTTGGTTTTTCTTTCAAGAGTGGTTTCATTTTTAGCCTTTTCTTCACTAATTCATTTATATTGAATGAAAGGTGGATAGGCCCAAATTAGAGAATCTAGTCACCTGGGCCCACCTGAAGTTGAACCCATGGTAGATTACTTGATTTGAATCCAGCAATAATGCCCTCCAGTTCCCTTTCGACTTCTAGGCTAATTGTGAGCCCAAATCTCAGCTCTTGAAGCTGATTCGGTCGCAAGATATTGCTGGCCCATTCCCCTTGTCCCAAAACAATTAAAGACCTTTCATAATCAGTTAGCCCTTTTTAAGAATAAGTTAGTATCAAATAGGAATATCTTAGATGGTCCTAATTAAATAAGTTTCTTCTAAAAACCATTTGAGGTGTGCCATGTTTAAAACCCATAACATATGGCCCTCATGAACTTAATTAAAATTTGTAAAATTGAGGTGTGTCATGTTGAATAAAACCCCTAATACCATGGCCCTCACATAAATATCAACTTAGAATTAAAATAACCCTAAACAATCGTAGTTTTCTTTAGGCCTGATTTAGATTAGTATTGCGATTATATATACGTTCGAATAACATAATTGCAAATTTAACTCTAAAAAAACTCGAGAGGTGCGTTCGCACAACTTCAACCAAACATTCTTAATAAATCAACAAAGTGTTATTAATTGTGGAGACGTTCGCGTGACATAATTTTTGATGCGCCAAAGGAAAAGAGTATACGTACGCGTAACTCAATTCTATAATTACGAATAATTCAAGTGATTTAAAAACGGTAAAAAGATAAATACACATAGGTCATAAAAATGAGTAGTTAAACAATTTAAGCCAAGTAATAATCACTAAGCAGCCGTGCTAGAACCACGAAACTCGGGAATACCTTACACCTTCTCTCGGGTTAACAGAATTCCTTATCTAGAATTTTTGGTTCGCAGACTTTAAAAAATAAAACTTCCTCGATTTGGTATTTAAAATAAATCGGTAACTTAGGACAACATAATTTATTCTAAGTGGCTACTCTGATAAACTAAATAATCCCATCTCGATTAATGTTATTTTAATTGGAAAAAACTCCCTTATATACCCTCGGGTGATGTAAAAAGGAGGTGTGACAGCTCTGGCGACTTTACTGAAGACCAAGAACCCCGAACTTCCGATTCAGGGGTTCATGAATTTGAGCTTGTTAATGTGATTTTATTTAGCTTTATTTATTGTTGATATTACTGTATTTTCGTGGACCCAATGTGCTAATTTCCATTTATTTACCACTTTGATATTACTTGAACTATATTTAAATGCCTTCTTACGCCTCCCTTATGAGTCTCTAAAAAAACTGTGCTCACGTTCGCGTGGCCCACTTTCTGTTAGAGTTATACCTAAGTACAACGGGGCTGGGCAAGCAATAAGGCCGAGCAGACTTTCGTGCTCCCAGTACGTTGCCCCTTCCCCCCTCTAACTCAAGTTTGTTCGCTCGGGTAAGCCAGGTCTAGAACACAAACCCCAAGTTTTAAACCTAGAATAACACAATCTCATATTGGATCCCTAGTAGGAAAGATTATTTACACCATGTGAATTTGACCTTGGGGAATCAACACAGGGGTTGGGTCTTTCTAGGACAGGTTTACCCAAAATAAAGACCATCTTTATGCATCCTGCGTGCTATATGAATATTTATTTATTTTGGCTTGCATGTTGACCAGCTTAGGAAAATGAAATAAAGAGAAAAATCAAGAGTGAGATAGGATAGAGAATTTACCCGATTTTGAAAATCTCGGTATTTGAAAATGTCTTGAAACTTTGCCAAAATTTTGAAGAAAGAAAAAGGAAAATGTATTTCAAAAGAGTGAGTCAAATATCATGTTTTTATGTCAAAATTGCCCGAACTACGCAGGTCTAATTCTCACCGAATGTTGGATACGTAGGCAACGGACATAAGGTTCGGCCTCATTTTGATAATCAAGTAAAATGTAGTTTAGGATCTTGGTCAAAAATACGCCGAGCCAGCTTTGGTTGTTTTTTTAAGTCATTCTTACCGGAATAGCCTTAGATATTGCTTTAATTATTGAAGGGCTATTTTCGGAAGAACGGGCAAGTCTGTCTATAAAATGTCTTTTATAAAATACTTTCCCTCCCGGCCTCAAAACTTGTTTGGAATTATGAAGGGGCCACATTTACAAAATGACCATTTTTGATTAAGTAGCATAAAAGGATTTTCGCCCATTGATTTCCTTATTTTACAAAAAGAGTCCGCCGAGTTCAAACCTAACCCCGACCCTCTATAGGTAAAAATGAATACTATCCCGAACCTGTCACAAATGAATGCTATCTCGGACCCGTTACAGATGAATGTTGTCCAGAACCCACCACAGTTGGTCATAAAGTAGGCTCAACTGCAACTGTGCATATTGTGGCATGATTTGGATAAAGACGACAAGGATTGGGTAAAAGAGAAATTAGGCTCCATTATAGACATCATGAGTGTTGAACCCCAAGAAGATTTGATCAAAGCCTTGGTAACATTTTGGGACCCCGTCCATAATGTGTTCCGCTTCTCGGATTTTGAGCTCACCCCCACTCTTGAAGAAATGGCCGGGTATATTGATTTTGGGCAAGAGTTAAGAAAGCAGCAACTCATATTCCCAAAGGCTCCCTCTGTGCACAAGTTCTTCGATCTTCTAAACATTAGCAAACAAATGAAGAAGGCCCATGTGAGTAAAGGATGTTGTTCTTTCTACTTCTTGTACTTTAGGTTTGGACACTGAGCCGGGTTTGAAACACATGAAAAGGGGTTGAATAACAAACAAGACAAGAGCACATGGAAAATTCATCGTCGGTTTTCCTTCATCGTGGAATTTTTAGGAATCATGGTCTTTCCAAATGCGGAGGGCACAATAGATGCTCGTATGGCCAGAGTCGCACAGATCCTCATTACCAAAAAAGATCACACACTTGTCCCGTTAGATTGGCAGACATTTACCGGGAAGTAACCTTGTGCAAATATGGGGCTCAATTCTTCGAGGGTTGCAATATTCTTCTTCAAATGTGGATAATTGAACACCTTCGCTGTCATCCTAAGTTCATGAGATATGCTTCGGATGGGAAACATTTCATCAAGAATTATGAGGAAAGGGTGGAAGACTACAAACCGCCAGAAGGATTTGAAGCTTGGGCCTCCCATTTAAAAAATCTGGGAGCAAATCAAATTGAATGGGCCATAGGATGGCTTCTGGTAACAGAAGTCATATACATGACAGCTTCAAAAGGCTACTTGATGATGATGGGATTGAGGAGTATCCAACCATATGTACCACAAAGAGTTCTGAGACAACTGGGAAGATATCAGGTGATACCCGAAGATACAAATCTAAATACCCAAGTCATTGAATTACACCCAGAAGGGACGCTACCCAAGGCTTTAGTTCAACGAGATTGGAATGGTTGTCAGTATCTAAAAAGTGACACCCAGGTACCAGACCCGACTAGGGGAGAATTTGATCCAAGTTATGCTGCGTGGTTTGAAAGAAGGTTTTATATGAACAATGAGCTCGAGCCCGAGAGGCCTTCCAAAAGACACCATGTTCAAGCTTTTGATGACAAAATCCAGGAAAGGTTGGCTTGGGGAGAAAAGGAAAAGAAATATCAAGCCAGCATTCACGCTTTACGAGAAGAGTTGAGATATGTCACCTTCAAAAATGATCTATAGGCACGAGAGGCTGAGGGTGAAAGAAAAAGGCTGGTCCAAGAAAATGAAGCTCTCAAAGCCCAGGTTCGACAACTGAGAATAGCAGCCAAGAACCCGGGCAGAAGCAGAAAAGACGAAAGGCTCATCTACAACCTTACACAAAAGGTACGTGACAGTGAAGATGATTTGCAGAAAACTGAGTCTAAGCTAGAAAAAGTACAAACAAAGTTGGCCAAAAACGTAGAAGAACGTGCCTCTTTCGTTTGACAGGTGAAAGAAAGATATGAACTAGGGGTCATAGGTTGGGAAAATAAGCTTAACAGCCTCGAAGGCAAAATGGCTAAACAAGCCAAAAACTTCAAAGCCTAGAGAGAACGATGCTACGCTCTGATGGCATAGCTAGAGGAGACATACAACATTTTCAAGAACAAAATCATACAGCCACCTGGGTCTTGGAGGCTAGATCTCAGTAGATTGGGCGATTGTTGCAAGAAAAAGGCATCATCAGGGAAAATGTTAGAAGAGCCAACTACATTATGATGAAATGCAATCAGTGCGAGGACATGACTATATCCATGTTTTTTTCCACAGTGATGATCTTCGTCCGCCATATAATGGATGATCTCTATCTCCTCCAAGACGACATGGCACAGAGGCCCGCAACTAGACAACTAGTGTTCTTAGGGCAGATTTGGAGGCACTGATGTACTGTTGATTGTTTTCTCTTTTTCGAGTCTGTATTTTCATTTTTAAAGTATGTTATGAGTCTGTTTTTAGTTTTAATTTCCTAGAAAAAGTATGTTTTGAGTCTTTTATAACTCAGTAAAGTAGAATTTTTATTAATGAAAATTTGGAAAACCCCGAAAATTATTTCTTTATTTTTTACATTTATTCCTTAAACTGTGTGATGATCTGTTTCATATGGCGTCATGATACGTAAGCAATCCTAATTGGATCCATTCGTTATATTTAAATGATTCGAATAAAAAGTAAAAGAGAGAAAACAAGAAAAAGAGAGAAAAATAAGAGTAAGGGGGAGAATGATCACAAAGTGCAAAAGATGGAAAAAAAGGCCCAAAGGAAAGGAAAAGTTGGGGAGATAAACGAAAGCCGGGATGAAACATGCAACCATTACAAAGTGTGTAGAAATGCATAGGTGCATCACACCCCAATGTGTGATCACCTATGTATTAATTGTCTCACACTAACCGGTTTGTTGTGTTTGCTATTGAGTTAGGTTCTATATTAAGATGGTTGGTTTTGTGGTAATCTGGCATCACATCCTTACTTTACAAGATCAAAAGGAAGTGTAGAAATGTCGTCGGAAAGTCATCTACCAACAATTCCTTTCCTGGAGGATAGCCCAATCTCGGCCGTCCTAACTTCAGAATCAACGGTTGTTGAGGAAAATAGAGTTTTGCGTCTCCGCATGATGGAAGTGTGGGACGCCTGGTCCAATGGTAGAGAGCCACCAAATGCGATACCTGGTTTCCCTAAGCTACTTCCCAGGGGAAGTGGAACTTCCAATGTCCCGATAAGTTACCCAAATACCCTGTTTGGATATCCTACCATCCCAGCCCACTTTGCTGGAACACCTTCTGAAGTTCGCCCCCAGGTGTTGATGTCGGGTGTGGCCTCCAACATATTCACCGCACCGCCAACTTCGGCTATGACGAAACCCACTTTGCCCAGGCCTAGCTTTAATCCCTCATCTTTCACCTTCCAAGTACCATCTTTTCCACCAGAACCTACCTAGTTCACCACCAGTTCTTACTCTTAGTTACCCCGGTACGAGTTTATTGTGGGGTAGGAGAAAACTACAAAGAACCCCGAGCAGGAGGAAATTACTCAAAAAATGAGGAGCATGGAATAGAGCCTTAAGAATATACAGGGTTTGAACAGACAAAAGAGTGTATCCTATGCTAATTTGTGTATGTTCCCACATGTGTATTTACCCCCAGGTTTCAAGACCCCAAAGTTCGAAAAGTATGACGAGCACGGGGATCCCATAGCCCATCTCAAGAGGTAATGCAATCAATTGCGAGGAGTAAGTGGAAAAGAGGAGCTTCTCATGGCTTATTTTGGAGAGAGTTTAGTGGGCATTTCTTTTGAGTGGTACATGGATCAGGACATATCTCGTTGGCACATTTGGGATGATATGGCTCGAGGTTTTGTCAGGTAGTTCCAGTATAACATAGACATAGCTCCCGACAATAATTCTCTATCAACCCTCAAGAAGAAGTCATCGAAAGTTTCCAAGAATATGCTGTTAAATGGCGCGAACAAGCGGCCAGGGTCAAGACTCCAATGGATAAATAGAAATGGTTAGTGTTTTTCTTCAAGCCCAAGAGGTTGACTACTTTTAGAATATGATGTCTGCAATGGGGAAACCGTTTGCTGAGGCTATCAAGATTGGTGAAATGGTTAAGAATGGTCTAAAAATAGGGCGCGTATTGAGTCAATCTGCCATAAGGTCTACATCCCAAGCTATTCAAAGTGGGTCTAGAGGTGTAGCGAACAGGAAGAAGAAGGAAGAAGCAACAATGGCAGCTTCAGGTCCAAGAAACCCCTGTCTACCCATAAATTACTTCCATCCAAGCACCCCACAACATTATTATCCTCATCAGTATGTGGCCTATGCTATGGCCCCTCATCCGTATGCGGTAATGAACGCCCAGCCCTATGCTAGGCCACAACAACAATTCAACCAAAACTGAGCTCTATTTCCTAGAAATCAACCTCCTCACCAAGCTCAGTATAATCCTCGACCTCCACAAAATAACTTCCTTTACAATGCCCGTGTTTGGGAGCTACCCGGGAGAACAAACTTCTCACCTATTGCTGAATCATACTCCATCCTTTTCCCTAAACTTCCCCAAATGGGTTTGTTGCAACCCGTACCCCAAACCAGGCAAAACCCAGAGTCTCCTTCTTATCGACCCGATGCTCGATGTACCTATCATTCTAGGGCAGAAGGACATGATACTGAAGATTGTTGGACTCTGAAAAGGGCTGTTGAAAAACTCATAGAACAAAAACAAATAGTGATGAAGGATGAGAAGTTCCTAATATGACCAACAACCCATTGGCGGCTCATAACAACAGGCCGGTCATTAGAATGATTTGCGAAGACAAGGAGTTTGATCCTGCTTTAAAAGCCATCACTGCAATCGTTGATGTTGAGGAAAAGCCATATGCTACTGTAAAACAAGACAGAAGGGAGAATAATAGTAAATCAACCCCTCAAAATGCAGAAAAGGCATTGGAAAACAAAAGTGGGGCAGTACCCCCAAAAGATGCCATTCTTTATATCCCACAGGGTCACTGGAAAGATCGAAAGACATTGAGCCCTCCAAGAAGATTTGAGCTGAACAAGGGACCCAAGATGTAAGTGCCTAAGCGGACCTATGTAGTATGGGGGTAATAATTTCATCAAGGCTGAATGAGCCCGTGGTTATTGGCCGCACACTGCAGAGGCCAATGACAGACCCTACTACCGTTCCATGGAATTACAACAAGGTCGTAGTAACTTACAAAGTAAAAAGGTCTTATGAGAAGTGAATGAAACTAAACCAGTTGTGAAATACCTTAACTTGGAGGAATTGAACAAAGACAAGAAGAAACACTTCCCGATAAAAAGCCAGTTAGTGCCGGAGAAGTCGAAGAATTCTTTTGCAAAATGAAAGCTGCAAACTATGAGGTAATAGACCAACTTCGATAATCTCCTTCACAGGTTTCACTCCTTTCCCTATTGGTAAGCTCATCCGAGCATCAGAAAGTGTTGATAAAAACCCTCAATGAGGCTTATGTCCTGATTGAAACCACTGTTAAACAACTGGAGAGAACGGCAGAAATTGTTTTTCGCAGTCAATCAGATTTCTTTCAGCAAGAATGATTTGCCCCTGGAAGGGGCCACCCACAACAAAGCCCTTCATCTGACAGTTAAATGCGAGGGTTATTATATGAAAAAATTCATGCTGGATGGCGGATCCGGAGTTGATATTTTCCTTCTCTCAACTTTGCAAAGAATGGAGATCGGTACTGAGAGAATCATGCCTAACAATATCTGTGTGCATTATTTTGATGGCATCAAAAGAGACACCATAGGATAGATCAATTTGATTTTGACTATTGGTCATGTAGATTTCGAGGTGACATTTCAGGTCCTAGACGTGGATACTTCTTATAATTTCCTCTTGTGAAGACCTTGGATTCACGCAGAAGGAGCCGTACCTTCCACTCTCCACCAGATGGTGAAATTTGAATATGAAGATCAGGAGATTGTAGTCCACAGAGAGGACGAGCAGTAAATTTATCGGGACTAGTCAGTCCCATGTCTCGAAGCTAGGGAAGGTAGTGAACATATAATCTATCAAGCTTTCGAGGTTGTAGTCGCAGACGAATGTGAAGAAGGAATTCCCTGTCCTCAACCCTTTCTCTCAAATGCATCAATTATGGTTTCCAAGGAAATGATAAGTCATGGTTATAAACCTGGGAAGGGGCTCGGCACATCATTGCAAGGTATCACAGAACCCATCACTTTGCCGACCACCAAGAAGTTTTTTGGTATGGGTTTTCATGCCACAAATTATGATGTGACATGGGCAGATGAACGGAAGAGCAATGGTTGGGTTTTACCCCAGCCGGTTCCACATCTCTACAAAATATTCATCAGGCCCAAGTACAATAAAGAAGAAGAATATGGGGCCTTCATAGTCGAGGAAATTGAAGAAATCTATGGGGCTATGAGGCAAATGTTATACGAAACCCACATGGTTCAACCAGGAGAAGGCTCGAGCACCGCTGAGGTGCTATATATGGGGCCCAATGCCAAGTTCCAGAACTGGAAGGCTACTCCATTCCCAGTCAGGCGGGAATCTCGGTAGTCCAGTCTTTCCACCTTTTCTATATCACGAGTTATTCCAAGGTGTAACTCGAATGTTTATTTTAGTTTATTATCTTTATATTCCAATGCAAACCCTGTTATCTTCAAAATTAAATTAAATGAAATCAATATTTCATCATTTATCTCTCTTTATTTTTTCTGATTTTTTGTTATTTTTCCTATTTCTTCTTTCAGTTCTAATAATGCAGCTTTAAATAATATGATATGCTTGCGGACTTCATACCCAGATCCACACACGCTATCTAATTGTGGAATAATGAATCAAGAACCAGAATATGATGAAGAAGAGGCTTTTAGGGAAATAAACTGAGAATTGGAACAATTTGAGAATAAACCTAAGCCAAACTTAAATGAAACCGAGCCAATTAATTTGGTTAGTTTTGAAGAGGTCCAAGAAACCATGATAAGCATTCACACGGATGAAAGAACCAGGGATGCATTGATCAAACTTTTGTTCAAATTTAAAGATGTGTTGGCTTGGTCCTATGATGACATGCCAGAATTAAGTGTCGATTTGGTGGTCCACAAATTGCTAACTTACCCTGATTATCCCTCTGTCCAGCAAAAATAAAGGAAGTTCAAAACTAATATCAGTGACAAGATTAAAGAAAAGGTCACAAAACAGTTGAAGGTAGGGGTGATTCGGTCGGTCCAATACACCTCATGGATGGCTAATGTGGTTCCCGTACCAAAGAAAGATAGGAAAACTCAGGTGCGCATAACTATCGAGATCTGAACAAAGCAAGTCCCAAAGACAACTTCCCTTTGCCAAACATCCACATCCTCGTTGATAAATGTGCCAAACATGAGGTACAGTCTTTTATGGATTGTTATGTTGGGTATCATTAGGTCTTAATGGATGAAGAAGATGCAGAAAAGACAGCATTTACAACACCTTGGGGCACCTATTGCTACAGGGTTATGCCTTTTGGTCTGAAGAATGCCGGGGCAACTTATATGAGGGCCATGACTTCCATATTTCATAACATTATGCACCATGAAATCTAGGTATGTGTAGACGATGTAATCATCAAATCCAGAAACTAGGATGATCATGTTCGGGACGCTTTCACAGTTTTGGTTTGTATATTCATAATGATACCATGAGCGCTTTAGGGTGTCCTCAAGATATGTTTTCAGATACCGCTATACAATTACAACCCATTTTTGCTCAACGGATACAAAACACCCATGCTTTAGCACCTGGTGCAACGGCTCCTGGTGCAACAACAAGTGCCAGTTTAACTTT